>JAZHYW010049646.1:0-111675 GCA_037355805.1 Ixodes ricinus | reverse complement strand
CGCCCCACTCCGCCATTTTTGTTCTTACCCACGCCGGACGACTACGCCCGTATACGCTGCTCTCGGCGACTGCCAATGTATGGTCGTTTTGATTTCTGCTTTCGTCAGTGTTTTACGGCATTTAATCTCTGTGGTGTTTATACGAGAGCCATGTTTAATCAGTTCCACGGCAACCTTGTTTATTCTCCGCCCGTACGTGCCGTGACCGCCGTGACGCTGCCCGGTTCATAAAAATTGCTTACGCTCGGTCAGACTCCGCGCTCGGTGTGCCGCGAAATTTCCACTGGAATAAAACGCTCGTTGTTTATACAGCTCTAGTTGAGACCGTTCATATCTGTTGGTTTTGATGTCGGGGTACGACGATTTAAATTTCCGACGCAGTTGACAAGTTCTTGGCGGAATACTCGCGTGAGCGAGCGCCGACGCGCGATCGCGCGTCGGCGACATGAGATATGTGAGGTGCGCCCGCGTTTGCTACGAAATCTACGAAACGCCCTTCCACCGAAACTATGAGCGATTGTAAATTAAAATTTGAAAGAGAGCTAAAGCTATTCGCCCGAGATGGTTATTTGCAACCTTGCTTATGAGCAGGATTTCTTCGCGATATGTGCCAAATGGCATGTGTAGCATATTTTTAAATGAGATGATCTCGTCATGCATGCGTTTTTCTTGCTTCAAACGGGGGCTTTCAGTAATGACAGATATTGCTGTATGCAACTTTTTGAGTGGCAGACTACAATACAAACTTGTCGTGCCTGGGTGTTAGAGAACGCTAGTCTAATTTAGCTCGATCTGGAGACAAAAACCAGGCTTGTTTATACATCAAATACCATTTATTCTAAACCGTCAAAACATGCTCAAATGCTATCCGGTCCTAACTAGACATTCCAGTTCATCTGCCCAGAACCAGCCCAGAACTTTCCCCAAGTGGCATGTTTAATAAGAAACCTATGCTCGAGCTTTGCGATTGACTAAATCCGACGCGGTGCAGCCATTGACTTGCTGGATGAGCACTTCTTTGCGCTCCTTTTCTCAGCTGCCTTCCGGGTGCTCTCCTTCACATAAAATCGAATCCTGGCCCGGCTGAAACGCCTGATCAGCTTTTCTTTGATTTCATGGCATTCTGGCAAGTTGATTTTCCTGCAGGTGGTCTTCATTGCAGCAGACAGTGTTGTCCAGATATTCTCTTGGTGGATCAGCTTTTCAATCTCTCCCTTGAAGACGCCTTCACACTTCAGAAGCATTTCTGCCACACTGTCCGAAACACGAGTAAGGGCCCCTGGTTTGTAGTCTTTTATGTCTTGTAGCTGAGTGTACTCCGGCTTGGAGCTCTCTTCAGTTTGTACTGCTGCTGCACAAACATCACATGTAACATCGTTCTTCAAAACCCGTGAAACGATATACCCAGCAAAGTAAATAAATGCATTCTTGTCTGCAAGCTCCATTGCAGGCATTTCACATTCTTCCTGAAGTTCTTGCGCATCCTGGCACTCTTGCAAGCTGTCCATGGGCTGGGAGTCAGTCAAATCAGCAAGGTAAAACGCTCCATCGTCGCATTCGTAAGAGCTTGAGCTAACATGCTTCAGGTACTGAGACAGAGTGATTATCCTCAGGGCAGTCTTGAATTCTAGGGGTGTGGGGATGGGGTTTCGACGCCGCACGGTAGAGAAGAAGTTCTCGAGACTGTCCTGTGTGAAGCGAGATGTCAGTACAAATGTGTACCCTTCCTTGTGGAGGAGCCTATCCTGCAGCTGCAAAACTGACGTTGTGGAGAGAGCTACACCAGTTTGAACTGGTTTAAAATTGCCGTCGCCAATCTTCAATGCCAAGAACATGTCTTTGAAATCCGACAAGAACTCTAGTGCCTCCTTGTACTTTGTCATGTTGAGCAGACTAAGCGCCATTATTGGATGCCTGCTTGACATCAGGTCAAACCAGTGGTTGACCCTTTGTAGAAACCACGCTGTTGTGAGCACCTCCTCTTCCCATCCATAATTCATTACCATGAACTCCAATGCACTGGCTGTGGAGTGGCTGAACAGCTTAAGTGCGTTGCTCACCTGTAAGAGAAATGTGTCCAGTTACTCTCTTTGTATGATTATGCTTGACCTCGCAGAGCAACACTCAAACCTTCACTTAATATCTTACCTTCATTTTGTCGAATTGTCCTGGTGAAAGAAGCTCTTTCTTCAAGTTTGGTGCTATTTTATAAGTCTTGTTTTCCTGAAACTCGATCAGTCGAGCTACTGGCTCAATCGAGATTTTAGCAGACGTCAGGTGGTACTTCTCCACTGTCTCCTTTGGTAAGGTTATAGTCTGTCCACGAACAAGGTGCCCGTTGAGATTTTTGACAATATGTGGCACGTCAGCTAGAAACGCTATTCGCTCATTCTGGTTGTTAGGGCTTGCGATAGAGTTTTGGACCACACTGTACTTCCCAGCGTTCACTCCAAAGTGTTTCCACATGCCTCTGTTTCCAGGCCCCATGTCGGTAGTTACGGCAATTACGTCAAGTCCAAGGCCGAAACACTTTTCCAAAATGTTGTCAACAATCTTCCCGGCATCAATGCCACTGAAGGAGTCACCTGAAAGGGATCAAGCCCAATAAAATGGTTACTCCAATGACAGTGAGCTCATTCAGATAAAAGGCAGCCAACAATTAATGACATGTAAATGAATATGCAATATAGTTTGTCTCATTTAGTAGTTAGTAAATTCTTAAAGGTTGAATTATTAAATACATCCAAGTGTAAAACTCATTTGTGTCCTGCTACTTCCCCCAAGCGCTTTAATGCATTGTTGTAGAAGCACCGCTCATATAAAGAGGAAGGTAAGTATGTACTCACAGTAATAAAATTGGTATTTGAGTGCCAAATTTGAAATCAAGGATATTCATTTACTCGTACATCTTGTAATGTTAGTAGGGCATATCATATCAAAACAAACCAGCTTCGCTGAACTGACTTGAAAGAACTTACCAGTGTAGTAGTAGGCAACGACTTGCTTCCACCTAGATGAAACGCCTCCAATCATGAAGACAAGGGCATGTGACGCTGCATGCGAGCCAGTTGTTCCAGGCATAGGAAGATTTGTAAACCCGAGAATTGATTCTGTGCCAGAATCATATTCTATTCTCTCAACAATTGCCATTTCGTCAATCATTAGGACACATTTCCTTTCTTTTTCATTGAGATGGAGAACCTTGGCTTTCAGAAGTTGAAAGACTTCACTGAGAATTCCAGGCCTGAACTTGATGGCTGTAATGATTCATAAAAGATGTCAGAGATCCAACTAATTTATCGTAAAATATATAAACTTACTTTCAATGCTTCGCCTGAGAGTCCTTGCACTAGGCATTGGCTGGCCTTGATCAAGTAGCAGGTGATATCCTGTTGAGCCACAAGCAAAGTGGATCTGCAGACATTTTTTTATAGTCTCTGCGTCCCACTTGCTTCCTTTGTTTGATAAACGAGAGAGTGACTGTAGCTGATCCTTGTTGAAGACCTTTGAAAGGGCTGAATGGAAATGCTGCTTCTCGGATGTTAGCTTGCGAAGCTTTTGTTTTAAGCATCGGTCTTCCGCCTCCAGCTCCGCAATTCTCTTGTGGAGCTTCGTCAAAACATCAGTTGGGATGGAAGTTGTCACCTGAAACCATGGTTAAATATTTTGAGAACATATTCTAGTATAGAATAGACCCATAAGCTACCACATGGAGAGTGCTTGCCATCTTGTAAAAGAAGAATGACAGGCAAGTTCAGGAGGCGTCTCGGCTCACCATGTTGGCACCCTGTTGATGCTCGAAGCAGCTCAGCGGCTCTGCAGAGCAGGCTGAGGGTACCTGAGAACGGCTCGTCTCCTTGTAAGAGAAAAAAGGAGGTCACAATACTTGACAGTCAAGCTTACAGGTCCACTCGACTCACCATGTTGGCACCCTGTTGAGGTTCGAAGCAGCCCAGCGGCTCAGCAGAGCAGGCTGAAAGTGCCTGAGAAGGGCTTGTCTCCTTGTAAGAAAGAAAAAGAGGTCACAATACATGACAGACAAGCTTACAAGTTACCTCGACTCACCATGCTGGCACCCTGTTGACGCTTGAAGCAGCTCAGCGGCTCTGCGGAGCAGCATGAGGGTACCTGAGAAGGGCTTGTCGCCTTGTAAGAAAAAAGAAGGTCACAACAGATGACAGGCAAGTTTACAGGTCCACCCGACTCACCATGTTGGCACCCTGTTGAGGTTCGAAGCAGCCCAGCGGCTCAGCAGAGCAGGCTGAAGGTGCCTGAGAAGGGCTCGTCTCCTTGTAAGAAAGAAAAAGAGGTCACAACACATGACAGACAAGCTTACAAGTTCACTCGACTCACCATGTTGGCACCCTGTTGATGCTTGAAGCAGCTCAGCGGCTCTGCGGAGCAGCATGAGGGTACCTGAGAAGGGCTCGTCGCCTTGTAAGAAAAAAAGAAGGTCACGACAGATGGCAGACAAGCTTGCAGGTCCACTCGACTCACCATGTTGGCACCCTGTTGAGGTTCGAAGCAGCCCAGCGGCTCAGCAGAGCAGGCTGAAGGTGCCTGAGAAGGGCTTGTCTCCTTGTAAGAAAGAAAAAGAGGTCACAATACATGACAGACAAGCTTACAAGTTCACTCGACTCACCATGTTGGCACCCTGTTGATGCTTGAAGCAGCTCAGCGGCTCTGCAGAGCAGCATGAGGGTACCTGAGAAGGGCTCGTCACCTTGCAAGAAAAAAAGAAGGTCACGACAGATGGCAGACAAGCTTACAGGTCCACTCGACTCACCATGTTGGCACCCTGTTGAGGTTCGAAGCAGCCCAGCGGCTCAGCAGAGCAGGCTGAAGGTGCCTGAGAAGGGCTTGTCTCCTTGTAAGAAAGAAAAAGAGGTCACAATACATGACAGACAAGCTTACAAGTTCACTCGACTCACCATGTTGGCACCCTGTTGATGCTTGAAGCAGCTCAGCGGCTCTGCAGAGCAGCATGAGGGTACCTGAGAAGGGCTCGTCACCTTGCAAGAAAAAAAGAAGGTCACGACAGATGACAGACAAGCTTACAGGTCCACTCGACTCACCATGTTGGCACCCTGTTGAGGTTCGAAGCAGCCCAGCGGCTCAGCAGAGCAGGCTGAAGGTGCCTGAGAAGGGCTTGTCTCCTTGTAAGAAAGAAAAAGAGGTCACAATACATGACAGACAAGCTTACAAGTTCACTCGACTCACCATGTTGGCACCCTGTTGATGCTTGAAGCAGCTCAGCGGCTCTGCAGAGCAGCATGAGGGTACCTGAGAAGGGCTCGTCACCTTGCAAGAAAAAAAGAAGGTCACGACAGATGGCAGACAAGCTTACAGGTCCACTCGACTCACCATGTTGGCACCCTGTTGAGGTTCGAAGCAGCCCAGCGGCTCAGCAGAGCAGGCTGAAGGTGCCTGAGAAGGGCTTGTCTCCTTGTAAGAAAGAAAAAGAGGTCACAATACATGACAGACAAGCTTACAAGTTCACTCGACTCACCATGTTGGCACCCTGTTGATGCTTGAAGCAGCTTAGCGGCTCTGCAGAGCAGCATGAGGGTACCTGAGAAGGGCTCGTCACCTTGCAAGAAAAAAAGAAGGTCACGACAGATGGCAGACAAGCTTACAGTTCCACTCGACTCACCATGTTGGCACCCTGTTGAGGTTCGAAGCAGCCCAGCGGCTCAGCAGAGCAGGCTGAAGGTGCCTGAGAAGGGCTTGTCTCCTTGTAAGAAAGAAAAGAGGTCACAACACATGACAGACAAGCTTACAAGTTCACTCGACTCACCATGTTGGCACCCTGTTGATGCTTGAAGCAGCTTAGCGGCTCTGCAGAGCAGCATGAGGGTACCTGAGAAGGGCTCGTCACCTTGCAAGAAAAAAAGAAGGTCACGACAGATGGCAGACAAGCTTACAGTTCCACTCGACTCACCATGTTGGCACCCTGTTGAGGTTCGAAGCAGCCCAGCGGCTCAGCAGAGCAGGCTGAAGGTGCCTGAGAAGGGCTTGTCTCCTTGTAAGAAAGAAAAGAGGTCACAATACATGACAGACAAGCTTACAAGTTCACTCGACTCACCATGTTGGCACCCTGTTGATGCTTGAAGCAGCTTAGCGGCTCTGCAGAGCAGCATGAGGGTACCTGAGAAGGGCTCGTCACCTTGCAAGAAGAAAAAGAAGGTCACGACAGATGGCAGACAAGCTTACAGGTCCACTCGACTCACCATGTTGGCACCCTGTTGAGGTTCTGAAGCAGCCCAGCGGCTCAGCAGAGCAGGCTGAAGGTGCCTGAGAAGGGCTTGTCTCCTTGTAAGAAAGAAAAAGAGGTCACAATACATGACAGACAAGCTTACAAGTTCACTCGACTCACCATGTTGGCACCCTGTTGATGCTTGAAGCAGCTCAGCGGCTCTGCAGAGCAGCATGAGGGTACCTGAGAAGGGCTCGTCACCTTGCAAGAAAAAAGAAGGTCACGACAGATGGCAGACAAGCTTACAGTTCCACTCGACTCACCATGTTGGCACCCTGTTGATGCTTGAAGCAGCTTAGCGGCTCTGCAGAGCAGCATGAGGGTACCTGAGAAGGGATCGTCACCTTGCAAGAAAAAAGAAGGTCACGACAGATGGCAGACAAGCTTACAGTTCCACTCGACTCACCATGTTGGCACCCTGTTGAGGTTCGAAGCAGCCCAGCGGCTCAGCAGAGCAGGCTGAAGGTGCCTGAGAAGGGCTTGTCTCCTTGTAAGAAAGAAAAAGAGGTCACAACACATGACAGACAAGCTTACAAGTTCACTCGACTCACCATGTTGGCACCCTGTTGATGCTTGAAGCAGCTCAGCGGCTCTGCGAGCAGCATGAGGGTACCTGAGAAGGGCTCGTCACCTTGTAAGAAAAAGAAGGTCACGACAGGTGACAGGCAAGCTTACAGGTCCACTCGACTCACCATGTTGGCACCCTGTTGAGGTTCGAAGCAGCCCAGCGGCTCAGCAGAGCAGACTGAAAGTGCCTGAGAAGGGCTCGTCTCCTTGTAAGAAAAAAGGAGGTCACAATACTTGACAGACAAGCTTACAGGTCCACTCGACTCACCATGTTGGCACCCTGTTGAGGTTCGAAGCAGCCCAGCGGCTCAGCAGAGCAGACTGAAAGTGCCTGAGAAGGGCTTGTCTCCTTGTAAGAAAGAAAAAGAGGTCACAACACATGACAGACAAGCTTATTAGTTCACTCGACTCACCATGTTGGCACCCTGTTGATGCTCGAAGCAGCTCAGCGGCTCTGCAGAGCAGAGCCGCTGAGCTGCTTCACCTAACTGCACCTAGCCGCCTAACTGCACAAACAACCTTGTTCTTAGTGTCCCCCAAGTCGGGTAAGCAAATGGCAAAATTAAAAGTATCCTAATGTCACTCTTCTTTTTTATTCTGCATGTGGTACATTTGAACGAATAAAAAAAATACACCTGGTATGTGGTATACTTACCTTTGGTAATGGAGCATTTCGCATCATTGGAGATTTCCTTCTCTTAGGTTTAGAAGAATGTGCAAACACTGTTGGAATGGCAGTCTGCTTCAGTTTTCTCCAACCATCTGCGCGATTTTGCTCATACTCCGATTCTTGAAAGTGTGCCTAGAAAAATATGATTTGTACCTCAATGCCCTATAATTAACATTTACATGCACAGTTGCTTCATGTACATTAAATCCAGGACAACTTAAAACTTTAAATTTATTTAGCAGTTACTAGTCTAAACAGGGCTGTCATAACCGGCCCCTTAGAAGTTGCAGATAGTGAGCATCAGAAATGCACATAATTAGAATTAACTTTGCCGTTTTGTTTGGTTTAAATTCCATGTGCTCGTATATCTTGATGCAACAAACAAGGGTCGTAGCTTTAGTGATCCCACATGCTTATCAATTGATTGCAACGAACTATAATTATGTTTCACTTTTCTTGAGTTGAGCCAAAGTTTGAACTGCATGTATGACCAGATCAATGCTATTGACAATTATTTATAAATTCGTACCGTGCGTGATCATACCTGTAGATGCGATCACGCACGGCACGGACGATCATTTCCATAGTGGAAAAGTTTTGGAATAAATGAAAACATTCTTACCTCACAAAGTCGGGAACCTGCCGTCGGCGTCCACTTGTCGCGCTTTATTTTTGTTAGCCAGACTTTCCGTCGTTTTTTTTCTTTCGGAATAGTAAACAAGCGAAAGCCGTCACGGCTGCTGTTAGAGCACCCAACGGCACAGCAGCAAACCATTTTCGTGTTGGAAATCAAAATAAAAGCTCAGCAAATCAAGGAGCCGGTAAACTCCAGCTTAGCCTACGCGCGCGTACGGGGAACGAGAACAAAAATGGTGGACAGGAGCGCGTCGTGTCCAGCGCGTTCGTCGTTGCCACGCGGTTGCTAGGGCGAACGTCAACGCCGGTGGGAGGAGCCAAGGGTCCGCCTGGGTTCACCGAGGACAATAGATGGCCAAACTCTTCCCCTATCTATGGTCTCTAGACGGCACATGAAGCACGATTGTCCTGGTAACTCGCTATTGCACTTCGACGTAAGCGGTCGTAACGTAGGTTGATGCAATTATCAAAACACGGCGAAATTTACGCAATGGCGTAGCTATAGGTCGTCCGGCCAATGGGGCCCTTATGTCTTTCGAAGCATCCTCCCCCCCCTTCACTCCCGAGATCGCAAGCTAACCAATAAACTGGAAGGGGGGGGTGCCGGGTTCTGCCGGAGGCGGCACCCCCTCACGTGCCTGGGACGCCTAGTACCCGGGTCCCACGGACCCCCTCCCCCCCCCTCCCCCACTTCCCCCGTTGCTACGCCACTGAATATATGTGTATTTTTTGCAAGCACTACGATGTTCATGCGCACCTTTGAGTGTTGGGACACACTGTCTTTCGAAAGGGCTTGCAACCATTGCTGCCTTCGTGATTCATCCATCCGGGAAGGCAAAACTGGCATTGCGCTATGACAGCTGCGCTAATTTGCTTTGCAGCCTTTCGCACAGCAGTGGCTAGGCATTTTTACTCATGCATTCAACGCTCCACGTGAACGTCAACCTTTATTGTCTGCTACAGCAATAGACACTCGCCTTGAGCGTCTGTAGCAGACGAGGAAGTTCGGTGACCGAGTGGTCTAGCGCACACCAGCTAGGAGCACGTGGAGCGACAGCTCGTGCTGCAGAACCCAGAATCTTGGGTTCAATCACCACCCCGGCCCGTTTCGATATGGATGAGCATCGTACCTGCGTGCGGTCCTGTCTCACTACTGCGTGGCACACGTTAAAAACCCCAGGCGAGCGGTTGTACTGCACTCGCTAAATTGCTCATCTACAGCTGAGAGACTAGTCGCTCGTTGAAGGCTGTATAAACATACCCGCAACCAATTGTTTTGTAGCAGACGATGTAGCAAAAGATGACGCTCACCCGGGGTACCTAGGGGGCGCTGGGTGGATCTTCTAGTGATGACGTTTAAAAAAGAAAACGAGCAGGCCTTGTCGTCTATGTGGTATTTATTACAACCACCAAAGCCAGTGTATATGACAGCATTAGCTGCCAGAGTAGTGCTAGCGCTTTTCCCCGCGCCACATCTCGCCGCGATTGGTCTAGCGCGGTACCGTAGAAACTCGCCGAGCTGGCTTAATTTCTATTGCAACCGAAAGAGCCAAATAGAGATACTATATGAGCTATGCTTAGCAACTTTACTGGAGCAAGCTCAGTTTCACAGCTCCGCCTGCGACGTGGGCTCAGTGGCGGTCACGAGAACTAGCAGCGCTGCAGTCGAGTCTTGCTTCCGGATTGTCTAGCCCGCCAAGTTTGAATAGCAATACTTGAGCTTGGGTGAGTTGTTGATTCATACTAACGCTTCACAGCGCAAGGAAACGGACGCACACAAAAATAAATTTCAAACACTCAAAGAAAGAACACTCACAATGCGCTGACTCTGATCTCTGTGGTGTATTATACTTCATCTTCATCATCTTTTTTTTTTTTTTTTTTTGCTATTATACACATGGAAGTAAAAAAAGAGAAAAAGAAAAAGAAAAGGAAGCTCTCAACGCAGTGGTAGCAGACAACGCTCGAGACAGGGAAGCAAGATCCGACTGCAGCGCCGCTAGTTCTCGTGACCGCCACCTGGGCCACTCGCCTCTGCAGGCGAGAATAGGGAGCTGCGAAACTGAGCTTGTTCCAGTAACGTTGATGCTCAGAGTATCGGGACCCTGTTCCCGATATTGTTGTAGGCGCCACCATCTTGGTGCTTGTGCAGAGTAGACACAACTGCCGATCGTCATTATTCAAAAGTGCCACTTCTTCAGGATTTGTTTCGGTGTTAGGAAGCTCTTGAAATATAGCTTAGCTCTGTCGCGAACTGTTCAAACATTTGTGGAGGACGGAAAAACGTTTCTTGTGATTTCAAATAAAGCTTCAGATAACTGGCAGCCATGATGTTAAGCCACAAGATGGGTAAGTGTGGTTACTCGGAAGCGTATACCTTATACAGTCGTGTCCCGTTAACCAAGGCTGGCAATGGTCCTTTTTCAAAAAGGTCTTTACCCTTTTCCAGAAAGTAGTGTTCATTACGGATCTCCAAGCATTTACAAACAAAATAAAACATTTTTTTCAAAATTTTCGATTTGAGGACTTTGACTACGCCCGTATGAAGGAGCCCCCTCTTCCGTCATCTCCCGAACCACGAAAAAAAAAAAAAGAAGAAGAAAGGGGGTCGGTGAAGTGAGGAGACTGAGGATTCCAAAAACATTTAATAACAATAAAATAAAACATGAAAAGCGACGCTGCCAAGCTTCCTTGGAATCCTCGTAAAATGCCAAGAGCCCTTTGGAAATTCAAACAAAATATATTGAAATTGGACGCGTGCGCGGGTAGCACCACATCGATTTATTATTCTGCCCTCCCATTAATTTTATATTTTAAGATCTCGTAAGCTGTGCGAACTGTGGAAATGCTAATATATCGAAAACTATTTGGAAGACACTTGTAATAACGCGCATCTCAGATAATAGGAACTTATGTTGTTGACGCATACAGCGTGCTCATTGTGCCATAGAATAATATAGGAGGAAACTACCAGAGCTCATGTGCTACCCAGGCAAGCAAGAATGCCAGTCGTCGGCTCTTTGTGCGCGAGTTGAAAGGGTCAGGTGATGCGCGGCTGGCGCGTTTTTTGCCGCCGACGCACCGGCAAGCCCTCGCCGGTGATTGACCACCCGAATTCACCAAGAGACGGACAAACAGCGCTGAAAGCGTAATGTTTTCAGCGCCGTGTTTGGTCAAAAGATTAAAACATCACGCGTAAAATATACGCATATCTGAGATGTTCTAGGTCTACCCGAAAGATGGCGACAGTGCAGTCTTTGGTAGTAAAAGGACACAAGCCGTTGCAAGGCAGTCGACCATTGCTCAGAGGACTAATGTGGAAACCGGCCCCTAGAACTTTGCTTTTGGCGTCTTTCAATTTGCAGGGGACATGTTACCGACTACATATAAGATGGGCCTGTCCCATTGATTGGTGTCCAAATATTAATTATAAAGTTCATTTGCATCATAAAGGAGATGATGCTGGAAGTCTCCAAAAGAAAGCTGTCACGTTGACAGCTCGACAAATCCAAAGTCCCTCACAGTGGCAGAGTCACAGCATAAATAAAATGTTGGCTTCGAGTACAAAAACTGCGTCAACACTTACGCGAAGCAACTAATCACAAAGCATCCCGAGGAAGTCATAACTAAAACTTTAGTGGGGTTTGGAGTCACTGAAATAAATTTAGTATAGCGTGTCTCCACCAAAGTGACTTTTCACTTCGGTGTTCTAAAGTGGCGCATGTTAAAACGAGTGAAGAAAGACGCCTTTCTAAGGCAGGACTGTTTTGTGTCTTATAAACATTCATAGGACAAATTTTGCGTTATCTAGGCGGTCGTCATAAATGCAGGTGATGTTGTGAGAATCCCCGACAGATCAGTGTCGCAGTCCGGAGGTAGTTTCCAAATCACTCCGTGATGCAACATGGCTGGAGAAAAAGACACCCACCATCACATCCTTCGACCATCGCGGTGTCTAGTTTCTCGCATCTCCGTGCAGTCGCCAATCCTGGCTTGACCTTAGCTCACCCTTGGCGAAATGGCGGTGTGGGTTGCGCTCGTGACAAGTTCGCATTGAATGTCCTCCATTTCCTGGCGCTTCTCATTTCCGCTGTGCTCGACTCTCGTCGCGGGTTTCGCAAAGAGGGGACGAAAGGGATAGTCTCCCTACTCGTCCAATCCTCCCGGCGCAACGCTACGCAAAGACGGGGTCAGTCAGATTCCACGAGCCCCTCGGTCAACATCATATCCGATCACAAACTGACTCCTTTTTTTTTCGTCGAGCTTGGTCCAACGTTTGCGTAACATCTAAAATCTCTCCGGCAAACAAATTCAACAAATATCACTAAAAACCACATCAAATGGCAAAAAAATGGCAAAAGTGCGGGCGAGCTGGTGCATACTAATCGTGATGCATAAACCTTGAGACTGGGAAGGAAGCTTGATGATAAATTAGAAGCGACATAACAAAGGTCTGTGACCTTTTTTTTCGTCCCTTCTAATTTATCTTCAAGTTTCAGTCCCACTCTGAGAGTTTAAACTTCATGATTAACATCAAATGACAGGATTTCTCAGCATTGGTATAAGTGGTATTCCCTGGGCACCATAATTGAGTGCAGCGTTCACAGCGCATGCTCAAAACGATACTCCACTTATCTTCCGAGAAGATGCACAACCTTGGTGGTGTGAAGTGCACGTTCTAAAAGCGTTGTGGAAGCTCATCGTGAGCTCGCGCTCTGCAATAGCGGGCACAGACAATGCCCACAGACGCCTACAGACAATTCCAAAAGAGGCTCCGGGCCGGTTTCAATTTCAGTGTTCGTGCGTATGGTGCGTGATTTGCTCAATTTCTGAAGCGACGAACATGCGCCTACTAAGCTGAGGAGATCACACGCTGGGCTGAGGACCTGTAAATAATGGAATGGTGTATACTCCGTTCACCGTTAAGTTGAGAGTCGAGATTGCAGTCAATGCCACAAGCGAGACCACGAGGTCGAGGCTTCGAAAGGTTCTTCCACAGAACAAGCGCTAACGCTACAAAAGCACGTCTCAAAGCCAGAAGCGCGGGCTAGCTCGCGCTTTTAGCATTGGCTGTAGTCTCAGCTTAAACCGGTGTATATAGGAGGACTGTTCAGAAAGTATGTGACCTGAATTATTTCAGCAGAAACAAATAAGTCGCAAGAGGTGTCCTTTGGTTGAGAGGTGGAGGATAGCTTCATGGGCATGCACGAACGTTTTTGCGTCCGCAGATAGCGTCAATCGCTGGCGGTCGGTCTGTGCGAGTGAGGGAGTGTATTCAGTGTTTGGCGGATTTTATCTTCCGAGAAATGACGGAGATGCTTGAACAAAGATATTGCATCAAATTGTGCGATAAGCATGGTGATACTCAAGTGGAAACCAGTCGAAATATCCGGTAGGCTTTCGAGGTGGATAGCATGGAAATTGCGCGAATTAAGGATGGGAACAACCAGTTTAAATATGGCCGCACGGTAGTGGAGAGCAACTCACGTTCCGGAAGGCCCTAAAATAACAGGAATTACGATGACATTGTCCACGTTCAAACCTGCAAACTTTGGTCATGCAAGACAGTCGTACCATCCGAGAACTTACGGATGAGGTAGAAATAGGTACTGGCTCGATGTCATCCATTTTGAGCGAGAATTTGACGTTGCGGAGAGTGTCCGCGAAATTTACATGCTGAAGTTGCTAAGGATAGAGCAAAAATAATTCCGTCTCCAAGTCTCGCATGCAGGACATGCTGGACTCCGCAAATGGCGTCCCCAACTTTCTGAGCACCGTCATTACTGGTGATGAGTCGTGGGTTTACCGATACGACTCAAAAAACCAAGGCGCAGTCGTCACAGTAAAAGCATTCAACGTCCCCCAAAATAAAAAAAATTAAAGATACCGCATGTGCGCAGCAACGTCAAAATGATGTTCATCGTTGCCTTCGACTTGCATGGGGTGGTGCGTACGAGTATGCACCGCAAGGTCAAAACACCGCAGAGGAGTGCTACATAGAAGTCCTCCGTCGTTTCGATAATGCTGCGCGGCGAAAGAGACTGGATCTGAGGGAAACGCGAACTTGGCAGCTGCATCCTGAGAATGCACCAGCTTATTGCTCGCATCTGTTTCGGAGTTTCCTGGCAAAACGCAGCACTGCAGTGGTTTTTAATGCTCCCTGCTCACCCGACATGGCTCCTTGTTACTCCTGGCTCTACATCGAGCTGAAAATGCCACTGAAAGGAACCCGATTTTAGTCACGAAAAAGAAATTATGCGGAATATAACGACGCAGCTAAACTCCATTAAAAAAATTAAAGCCGTTTACGACTCCCTGTAACGCCGAATTGAAGCGCAGCTCTTGAGGAGGAGGAGGGGAAGGTACGGAGAGGAGGCTATGTCCCTCCTCCTCTCCCGCTCGCCCCTATTTAGGTGAAAATTTTCCTCACTAAATTTAGCGGGAAATATTTTCCGCTAAATTTAGCGGAAAAATTTACCCATCATGCCCCGCACGGTTACGCCGATGGCGACGCCGACGCCGACGGCGACGCCGCTCAAGCCGGAAACGGGCGCCTAAGAGCTGCGATCTAAAAAACAATTAAAGATGTTTACAACTCCCTGTAATGCCGAACTAGAGCGCAGCTCTTGGGGAGGAAGGAGGGAGGGTAAGGAGAGGAGGGTATGCCCCTCTTCCTCCTTCGTACGCTCTACTTTTAGAGCGCCGCTCTTAGGCGCCCGTTTCCGGCTTGAGCGGCGTCGGCGTCGCCATCGGCGTCGGCGTAACCGTGAGGTGACGTGACCCCCCCCCCCCGAGGTGACGTGACCCCTCCCCCCGAGGTCACGTGACCCCGGGAAGGGGAGGTGGAGGAAGGAGCAGGAGCGAGCACGGGAGGGAGGAGTAGCAGGCAGGATCACAAGGTGAAGAGGAAAAAGGAGGGGTATACCCTCCCTCAGTACCCTTCCCTTCTCCTCCTCAAGAGCTGTGCTCTAATTCGGCGTTACAGGGAGATGTAAACGGCTTTCATTTTTTCTTCTCCTCCTCCCCTCCACCTTCTCTCTCCACCTTTAGCAACTTCACATGAAGGTCGTGACCTTTGTCGTGACCTTCACAGGTGAAATTCCTGACGTCACTCGTGACCCTAGCGACCCTCGTGACGCAAATCGTGACCCTACTGACCCTCGTGACGTCAATCGTGACCCCCGTGACGTCACACGTGACCTCGCGTGTGACGTGAATACAGGAACTCATCTCTGTGACGTCACGGCGTGGTGGTGGCGCGTTGGTCGCACTTCCGGTCTGGGGCTGTGTGCAGAAGTCCCCATGCCAGACGTGTATTCCTGCGTTGTTTTGAAAGGAACCAGACAAAAACCTGCCTTCTCGTCAGAACGCCGCGACTTGGGCCGTACCAAAAGTGTCGAGAAAGGTTTGAAGGTCAGTTTTCACGTGCTCGGTTCGTCGGAGAATCTGGATATGTGCTGTGAAAAGGGAAAAGCAAACGCCGTCGGACAACGATTGCTTGGGAGGGAAGCACTTTGGGTTGAATTCACGGATACTTGTGGTTATCAGATTTATTTGTTTTGTTCCAACATGAACGCCAGAAAACCGTCGAAGTTGTGCGGAGCACCTGTGGACTACGTTCAGTGCGTCTTCAAGTTCAAATGGCCGCTTGATCGTTCAAACTGTCGTCTGATCTTTCAAACGTTTCTGCTTGTCGTCTGCTCTCTTAGACGACGCTGGTCCGTAGACCCAATGTTGGCCCGGTACTTGCGATAAGAAGTAAGTGCAGGCCTCAAAAGACTTAAATTTGAAGGTTGGTAAGCAGGCTCGATGTAAACAGTAGATACAAGGAAATGTTGATCATTGTTACCAGTGACCATCACCGACTCTTTATGCCTAATTCAGTTGGTCCTAATCTGGTTGCGATTTTCAGTATCGACGTCGACCATCTCAGCTACGGTTCACGCTTTTGCAGCCCGAGTGGTGTCGCGACTGAAAATATTCGAGCGAAATCTCATCATGCGAATCAGGCTTTAGCGTACATTCTGAGGCGTCCACGCGGAATGAATCGCCATTTGTCACATTATTCACGCGAAGTTTTGCGGTGTAACGAGCCTCGGTAATTTCGCTAACGCCGCTCAAGATAGTCAGACATCGCCAGGAAGACGTAGAACCAAGAATTCGAACGCGAAAAGGGCAGGGGGACTCACACTGACGCCGACAACATCGCATTTCAATAGTGTGTTTATGGGCGACGGCGACCTTCTTGCCCACACCCCGATCGTGCATGCGCGGCGCCGGTGGCGTCCGCTAGGGGCGCTCCGGGCGCTCCGGTTTGTTTGTAAACAGGAGTTGGTGTATAGGGGAAACGTCCCATAATGCAACACATGGTTACGCCGACGCCGACGCCAACGGCGACGCCGCTCAAGCCGGAAACGGGCGCCTAAAGGCTTATTCACACGATGCATCTTTTCAACGCGCCACAGTTTGCCGAAACCAAGATTTCGCGAAATCGGCCTGTTCACACGTGAAGTCTGACGCTCGAAACCTGTGACGTATTGACTCACGAAAATTTCGGCAAACCTTGTCATCTGCGCCGGGAATACCAAGCGTTTCGCATCAAAATGATATGAAGTATGCACAGTGTGAACAGACAGTCTGTTTTTATTAATACCACGCAATCAACTTCGTCAGAATTCGGCTCACTGGGTTTACTAGTCCTGCCATACCCGGGAAAGACCGCGAACGTCAAAGAACAGGCGGATGATCTCGAAGCATTTCGGACACTTTCGCACCGCTAATAAAGAAAGTTATCCCCAGCCATCATGTTTGTTTGCGGTGCTTGCACTCGTCGCGACTGTTGATGAATCTGCACCACGCCACCAACTTTACACACCCGCAACCAAGTAGGATCAAGACTGATCGCCCGTACGCACCGCTTCTCCGCTTGTCGCTCGCCATGTTTGTTTGTTTTCTTTCGTCTTTGGCTCGGATACGGAATCGGCCAAAAATCAGACCCCTCGAGAAGCTCGCTCCACCTCGAAGGTCAGACGTCATAGCCAAGTCGAGCGGCCATTGGCAGCGTCCGCGTTTCTCCTTCGGGTGATTGACAGGCCTCGCTGAGGTTTCAGCGAAAAATTGCTCCAGAAGCGGGGAACACGCGCCACTTTTTTCGGAGGCGCGCCACTTTTTCGGTCGCGTTCAGACGGGGAATCTGTTTCCCGAAACCTAGTTTCGCGACACAAGATTCGCCAACAAGATGCATCGTGTGAATAGCTGCGCTCTATAAACGACTTTTCAAAAATGCTTCCGACAACTACAGGACCAGTGGAGAAGTGAGGGCAATAAAAAGGAGAGTACTTTGAAGGGAATTAGGGTTTCAAACAACGAGATAAATAAATTAATTTTTTTCTTGCCAAAGGTTGGATACTTATTGAACAACCTATGGAGGTATAGAAACAAATAGCCCGAACTTGAAAGCAGAAATGAGGTTAGAAGACGTGCGTTTTATAAAGCTCCGTTTGTGAGACTAAAAATATTCGACCAATGGGGTACTAGATAGATTGTGTGAAGAGCCGTCTTTGTTTTTAAGATGCATACGTATCAATCGAAGGAACTTTCTACATGTGCTGCTCATTGGCGAAGTGCGGCCTCTTCACCAGTGCATTTGTCTGTCCAAAAGACAAACGTTACTATTGTCCCTTGAGTATTTTTATGTTGTGTATCAGGTCTGTGTTCCACGCCTGCCCTAGCTTCACGGCTGGCATTGAGTAAAATGTACCAAATTGGAGAAGACAAGCATATGCAAATACTGGAGATTCGAATATGTACGCATATTTGGTTGATTGGTTTGTAAAGGGACCGACTTAAAATATATACTTGAAAAAAAGTGAAACGTACTTTCAGTCAAGATTGTAATGCGCGATTACGAAACAGGTGGTTCAGATATTGAAAACCCCCCTGACTTGCAATCCTTCTCTTCACATCCTCTCTGTAGAATTTTCCACTAAGGCATGTATTCCACCCGCACCCTCTCTCTATTTTTTTTTACCGTCCTTGATTGTTTTATTTCGCTCTCAGTTCGCTCTTATTCCTTCAATATCCTTCCTAAGTGCGTGCGGACAGAGTTCAACGTCAGCGGGGCTTCGATCTTGCTTCGCGTCAGCGTAGCTCGAGCATAACATCGGCGAGGAGCTCTTTGCAGCGGAAGCGAAGGGGCTTCTTGTACGCGTCCGAGTGTTGACGGAGGGCTCCAGTTTGCCGCCGAAGCGCTTGTGCACGACATACATCCGAGACTCGGAGCACTCGCCTCCTAATGCGTCGACGGTTTTTCGCCCGGGGCGATCTTCTTGCGTACGATGTTCCTTGCGGTCCGAAAGCACATCCACACGCACGCACACAAATAGACGCGCACAAAATAGACACACGCACATGAAGGCACGCGCGCGCTCGGAAACAGGCACATGGAGACCCACGCGCGCAAACAAACAAACACAGAAGCACAAACATGCGCGAACACACACATACACGCGCGCCCGTACGCACACGCATACACACAACGCACACACACGCGCACACACGCACGCCTACACAAGGGCGCAGAAGCCTACACATACGTTTACATACACGCGAACATACACACGCACCCACACGCGTAAACACCTTCACGTTAACACACACACACAAACATGCGCGCGTGCACATGAACATACGGATGCTAATTGAGGCACCATGAAAAACGTTTTCCCCTTGGACTCTCTATATACTCCGTTCACCCTAAGCTCGGGGTCACACCCGTACCTGTACAATGCCTGCAAATTTCTGGATTTTGATATTTGCCTCTCCGACCGAAGTGGTAGTGAAGCTCATGTTCTTCCTCTGTACAAAAACGAGCACACGACGATAATGTCGGATCAGGTCGCGTCGGCTGCCACAGACAGCAACAAATAAGAAAACCAGTACCTGGTTTACTCACGATACATTTTAAAAGAAACGCTTTTAAATATTGCATTTTCGTCAGTATACTGGTTTTCGTCAATAAACCGAAAAGAACCGAGAAGTTTAGGAGTCTACAAATATTCACCGCAATAAACCGAAAACTTCTGTTTGGGATAAAAACCAAAAAAAGTACGCCGAATTTTCAAATAATAAATACCGAAAACGCCAAACCCTAGCTATATTGTCAATGTCCTGTTTTGACGCTGTGCTGTTTTGTCGCGGTGCTGTTTGACGCGTTCTTCTGTCGCTGTGCCCTTTTGATGCTCTGCGGTTTTGTCGCTGTGCTGTTTTAACGCCGTGCTGTTTTGACACGTGCTCTTCTGTCGCTGTGCTGTTTTATCTGTGCTGTTTTGACGCGTGCTGTTTTTACGCGTGCTGTTTTGTCGTGTGCTGTTCTGTCATGGTGCCGACGGGATGGGCATGCGCCTAACTACCTCACAAAGACTGTATTGCAAAAGTTACTTCTGACACCCCAACAGGAAGTGATGATGTTTTGTTTGCGTTAAAGAAGTATGATTAAGCTCGTATGTGTTTTCATTTGCAGAATGTGAGGAAGTTTGGAGAGACTGTTGCAAGCAAGTTCGATCATCAGGTTAAAGTACTGTGGCTTGAGTTGTCATGCAATGTCAAGCTGGAGCTGAAGCGGCAGATTGTTGTCCAGCCTAATCATTTATGTATGTGAGACATGCTACACATTGTTCGGGGACAATTTGCTGAATGTCCTGTTCAATGCTTTCATAAAAACTTGAACCCATTTGCACAGATAGTGAATAAGAAAAACAAGAGAGCCCTGAAAGTCCTTCATGAGTAGGCTGTTGCTCTTTTTAGTTGAGTCTACACCAGTGAAAATGTTATGTAATAGAGTCAAATTATTGCATTGGTCATCAGTGTGCATGAGAATGACTTGATCTATGTGGAACTATTTTTGTCCTTTATATGACTGCATGTTCACCAATAAAATAGCAAGCTTTTTAGTGCGCTCATTCAGAAAAACAACAACAAATACTCTAGCTACGTTTTGTAGAGGGCCAAAGATTGAGTTGGTTGAGGAATAAAGCATTGTGAGTGTTTGAATGAAACTTGTCCATTTTTATCTACCGGGAGTCCCAAAATAAACCTTATAATCCGCAATAAAATAGCCCGCAGATATCAGCAACCTGAGACACGAGTATAGAGTCCTGACACATGACTCAGAATTATGACTATTTTTCGAATATTTGTATGACTGGTCACATTCGCGCACTAAAATTGCAAATCTCGACTCCGATTAGGAAAAGAAATAAACTGACTACGGCACAAGACATTTTTGCAAGTAATTTTTGTTTTGCGTATTTGAAGTTGAGACATAAAACTTTAATGCGATGATGTGATCATAAGGACATATTTGAGGAAGTTTCCGCTAAGAACGCGAAGTCACTGATTTACGCTGCCCATTTTATACCTTAAATTTATTTTGGGGACAGCTGGTAAATTCAATTTCCAATCTTATTGCGTTTTCTTGTAGGTGCTCGTACTGTGAAAAAAAAATACTACCAGGCTATTACCATTCTGAAGTTGCATAACTCATCAGCATCTGCTGGTTACACCACCTGCTCATAAAGGCACTTTAGGCTGCATTACATTTAGAGATTTGAGTTGTCCACAAATTTATAAGTTGCATGAGATCTCATCAACTTTTGCTATTTTATTTAGGCACTCGTGAATGAAGACGCTTCAAATAATGTAATTTTGCCGAAACATATTTTTGCTCTAAAAATGTTTAGAGAACAAGCTGCGACACATATTGAGCAAACACTTGCATTGACCGAACAACCTACGGCGCGCCCTTCGGCCACCGATCAATGCCTGATAAAAGCAATTTCTATGGCAATAAGTGGCGCCTCCCACCCCTCCCGATCCAATAGGGAAAACCCAAGGTTGCTGGCCATTCAGCCATTCAAACTATTTGAAATCTGTCCGCGCAGAGGATATTGTATTCTCGAGGCGCAGGTAGCTGACGAACTTGCGCTCTGCATTGACACTGCTATCCTAAAGCAAAATCCGAAACATGACAAGATATGTAATTGCACGAGAGACATGAGTCACTCTGTTCTTCGGCTCTAAGTTTCGTTCCAGAGTGCCAATAAATTCATCATGACTGCAAGTAAGGTCACGTGAAAATTCCAATTTCTTGATATTCATAGGTTAAAATATTTATGCTCGTAGTTTAGAAATTCCTGAGGGATCTATAAACTACGAGCAGAAATCATGGGTTTTGCAATGTATATATATAAAACGGATAGATAGCGTCTGTATAGTGTTATGTCGGGCTCAGTGGAAAATATCGGGAACCGATAATTTTTATCGCACGTTTCATTAAGCTCTCGTGATGTTTGTTTTCGTAATGATGTAGGAAGTTCTACGCCAGAGGTAACGTAGAAACCGGTCATAGTCAGATACTGTTTCCGTCAGCATGTTATAAAAAAAGGCTTAACTCAAGCAAATATAGTAGAACGAAGATTCGGGGAGAAAGAAAAAGAAAAGCAGATAAGGTTTTCTTTTGGTAAGAAAGCGACGTAAAAGAAATTCCTAGAGAACTGGAGAAAGGTTGAAGTGAGAGGAGCACTTACTCGTTTTGCAGACTTCCCCAAGGAGTTCCCGATTTGATCAAGAGCTCTCCCAACGCTAGCGGGTCGAGAAAGTAAGACAAATGGACGCCCCTCTAAGGCCAGTCAGGCGAACCCGCTCCAGAAGAGTTTTTTCTTGCTGTCGTTGTTGTTGTTGTCGGCGAGATGAGCTCGACTTCCTCTACCCGTTTCAAGTGCGAAAGCTCCGGCGGCCAAACGAAATTAGCGGGATCCCCGAATTGCATCTCCAGAAGCGGTTCACCCTCGCTCTTTCCCCGGGGGAGTCCCCAGGGAAGGGAGGATTTCAAGTGGACTCGCTCCTTAGAGGGGTTTCGGGGAAAGAGCGGGTCCTCGACGCGGTAGAGCGGAATCGAAAAATATACGCGTTTAGGGAGCGGTTTTTATTTCTTCCTAAGTTATACGCGGAACCGTACGCGTCATTACCGGGGAAAAGGGCATGGAGGGTTGTTTTCCGAGAGCTAATGAAAGAGAGCGGATTATGATGTACGTTTCATGGCCCGCGCAGCTCAGGTGCTCGACCGAACGTACCCTACCTGTTCGCGCGCGAACGCATCTCTAAAGGGGAAGGACCTTTCAAGGAGAGACGACCATCGAAAGGTGAAAAGTTATGAATGCAGCGTACGGCGGGCTGACCTTGGTGTCAAAATAGGACGAGTCGGGAATTGGAAAGTATCAGGGATTACTTTTGCGCTGAAAAGAGGCACTATGACCAGTTTCACCGTGACTGCTCACTTGGTTTCTCAAACGAGCAACGCGCCAGTTGTTATACCATAAAGTAACCGATGTAAATGAACTTATCATGTCTGAATATTTTAACAGTGCATTTTCAGTTCTCTTTCCTGTCGTTCATCGTTAAACAAGCATAATGAAGTTTCCTTTCACCGCCTAAGACGCCTAGAGCATACGTGTTCGCTGGGCGATGGACGGAATAATCAGATATGAAACCACAAAAAACTTGTAAACATAAAAATTTAGAAGATAGTGCTGTGGAATACTTTTGTATATTTTTAGAAAAAAAGCAGTCATGCTCGATTGATGGTGGAGAGAGTTTACAATATGTACTTGTTTATTAGAGTAACTAAAAGCCAGAATATGGCGTTCATAAATTTTTTACAGCCAACTCGTCATTGGCGGAAAAGGGTCACTTCCTCAAAAACCCGCCAAAGCGCTGAGGGGAAGCGACCAAGCAGAGCGTCGAGTTTCAGCCAGAACATGTTTCTGACTTTCCGTTCTCAGAATGAAGAGCTTACACTACAGTCTGACTAGCAGAAAGTATCACAAACCTTATAACGGTATGTATTTCAGCTATATACAGCGTAATATGGTTTTATATGTTACGCGAAAGCTGTTCTAAAACGGTAGCTGACAAGCAGACGACGACTGCGTACGCCCACGCCGCCGTGTCTTCTGCTTGAGCGACAGCTTCTTCCCTTAATACTTGGATACCGAAATGGGAGACCGTTGGAATACTCTACTCCTCACGCGGATCATAATCATTCTGGAGTTGCCTGACCGTTTAAGTGAAAGCAGTGAACTGTAAAGGTTGAACTGCATGGAGCGATTATACGACGAAGAGCTGACGATTCTTGCCCGGCGGCACGCTCGCTTTGCGCGCGAAGCAGCAGTCGCAGTGCTGATGCGGCACGTAGAGCAAAAAGCCGCCGGGCGAAACTCGTCAATTTTTCTCAGCATATTCGCCCCATGAAATCCAGTTTTTAGACTAGTATATTGGGTCCATGAACAAAATGTAACAGCGTGAACAAGCTGGTGTAATCTGAACTTAATTAAGAATACTCTCAACAGGGATGCAAGCCAAAGACAAATCATGGCTTCTTCGTCGTTATATTATATCTTTTTCTTCAAGTAGCACAATAAAACATTGCTTAAATAATTCTACAGGAAGGACAAACTTTCGCGTAAATTGCGATATGACATAAATCAAAAAATGATTCAGCAGTCCTGCGTTAATTTACAGTTCAGTCACAGCGACAGTGCGAAGGTCACGGCAAAGTCGTTGGTCATCGGCGTCGCGTTAACGCACCGTGGAGTGCGTAAAAACAACAACAAAAAACAACATTCGGGACAAAATAGGCATTTGACTACTTCGTTCCGAACGCTTGTGTTTACTTTTTGTTCGTCAAAGCGCGTCTCCCTGCGCACTATTGACATTGGCTTGACATTGACATTTGACGTTGACAAAGGCATTTTGTTCTCATCTATTTTTTTCTTCTTCAGAGACTGCCTGGTGTGTATCGGGTACTACAAAAACATAATTATAGAGCGGGGTTAACGCTTTAGCGTAGGTCAGCATTAAAGAATGAAGAAAAAGAAGATGTGGCGTAGGTCAGTGGTACTGCCTCCGCTTCTCACTCATCTAACCTTAGGTTTGATTCCCGCGGGCAGCGGGCGATATTTTTCAAGGATTTGGCAACATTGACGACGGAAGCCCTACATCGCCAACGAAACTACAACTACAACTACAACTACTGCAACATCAACAACTACAACTGCACGACAACTACTACAACATCAACACTAGAACATCAAGAACGGACGTCCCTTCCAGCAGTGGGAAGAGCCCACAACAGCTATCGCTGTAAAACTCACTTCTTCGTCGGGGTTCTTCAGCTAGAAGTAAGTTACAAAGACAGGATTCCGAGCGAAACCCGCACAATTATGGCGCCATTTGTTTCTCCAATCTTGAACAATTGTCAGAATTCCAGAACCCAATAAACCTGTCCCGCCGTGGATCCGCCTCCAACCTCGGGACAGCATGACGCAACCGCGACCTAACTCTCCACACCCGAAGCAACCACGGCGATTCGATATTATCTAGGCAATCAGGGCGGGACGCCGAGTAGTAATGAGTGCACGGAGGGCGGCAGGGCATGATCAAAGTGAGCTTATAGACTGAGCCTCGGGCATCGCTCGAGGGGAAACTGCATCGGCAATCAGCGAGGCGGCGTACGGTTCACTCCCGACGTGAGCAACGTGAGACCAGACCCCGTCCGGCGGCGGTGACCCTAAGCCTATCGTCTAAGCCTTCTGCTTTTTCTCCGCTCTGGGTGTGATCGATGAGTGCGCAACCGGACACGACGAAGAGTCTGGCAACAATGGGGCCGCCGCGAATATTGACCCCGACGAGATTTGTGTTGATATACAACACATTTGCGTCTACTGTGAGCGATTAAGGGAGGGCACCGCTGGTTAAGGGGACGGGAAGGGTGGAAAGGGGAATACCAGCTAGAAGACAAGACCTGCGCCTCCTCCCGCCCAAGACGTAATGACTTGTAGATCCGCGAGACGCCGCCTTGCTCGTACCAGCGTCTCCGCCAGCGCATCTTCGCGACGCTAGTGTCCGGAGACGGCACGACGAACCCGTCTGCCGCTTCGCGGCGTCTCTCGTCGAGAATCAGCATATTTGGCGCTACGGGTGGGCCGGGGACCAACAAGCGATGACGTCATGCTCGGGCCTTGTCTTCTACGTGGTATTGGAAAGGGACCCCTACGCAGATGTGAAGGCGCCTGTGAACCTTTATGGCTTCACCACAAACTGGCTTTTTTGATGTATTCATTTTTCCGCCGTGTTACGGGGCTGAAAGGTTTCCCGTTGAGTGTGAAGTCCAGTGAGACCCGGCAGCGCACAAACCCGCCTTTCTTTAGAGCGTTCAACGCTTGTCATCAAAACAAATCTGGCTTGTGTTCGTAGGGTAGCTAAAGTCTGCCTGATACACGATAAAACGTTAGAAATCTGCTAAATTGTTTTTTATATAAAAAATGAAAGGAAAAACCATTGGTGGATTCTTAGGGAATGCGTTATCATTATGGTGGAAATAAACACTATTATTATTATTATTATTATTATTATTAATATTACCCTTGAGAAACGCCACACACGTCCCCCTAAGAGAAACACTAACGCTCATCCTTTCCCTTTTCTGTTTTGGCTTTGTCTTTTTGCTTCATCTATTTTTGCTGCCTCTTTCGGGCTTCGTTACGGGGTCAGTGTTGGCGTTTTCCAAAGGGGGACGTGTGTGGCGTTTGTCCAAGGGTCATGCTAAGGAATTCTCTAAGAATCCAAGAATGGATCTTCCTGTATCTTTTTTTTCCGGTGAAGTGAGCTTGCCGAGCCCCCTTCGTCCTGTCGTACGCAGACCCGCGTGGGCTTGCCGCTTCTTGCGCCGTATTTCGGCCAGCCGAGCTAGGCGCTGCTTCCGCTCCTCTGTCTCCTTCGCCCGCCTTGCACGCTTAGCAGCAGCATCCGCTACCTGACGCTGTTTTCGCTGTTCACCGGTTGCTCGTGCGCGCATTGGCTTCCGCCCCGTGACGTCACCTCCCTCTCGCCCTTGTCCTTCACTACTCTCCTTCTCTTTCCCCTGCCAAAACAGGGGAGAGAGTGTACGCGGCGCGCTTCTCTTTCCACTATTTTGTCCGGAGATGGACGTCGCCAGCCTTACGCTGTCATGCAGGTACAAATGCTAACGCGTTAGTAGTCGGCATGCAATCTCCGGATTGAATGCTGACTATAGAACCCACCCTTACAAAAATTATCAATGAGTTTCAATTGAGTTTGCAATGTATTTTTATCGAATACACTCGAAACTCAATTAAAACTCATTAATAATATTTTAGGGCAGTTTGCGTTCGTGGAATTGTCAAACGTTATGTGTTGGGGACATGAGTAGCTTTCTGAAATTGTGGAGGATCGACATCAGGAATGTTTAGTGCACTCTTCTTGCGAGAACTGCGCACGTGTGTTAAACACCGGATGTTGATAGAAGCTCATATATTTTCCACCAAATTGATAGTTGTCTGAAGTTGGACACCATTTTGTCCTTTTTGTGAGTACATTTTCTACACTTTCTATCAAACGACATTAAAAAAGAATTAAAAAAAAACTTGCGAGCATTAAAGGCAAACGCTACATATGTACTGCATTATTTTCTTTTGAAACAATTCTACCAACAGAAAGCTGCACTGTAGCGACGAGTAAGATCTCTAATTACAGCGTTTAAAATACTTTTTTTTATCACAGGTACTTGTGTTACACAGCCTAATGCCACGGATGTCAACTAAACAAAGGAAAATGTCGTAGTACCAACACATCTCTAATATTTCGCGAACCTTTGAGGTTTGCAAACTGCGGAAATTCTAAAAAAACAACAAATCAACACACAAACAAACAACACACACATGTTATCTAATGTTGTTGCGAGACCCACCGTGTATGATCTGATTTTTAATCTATTCGTTGAATCCTCAATTACGGCAATGCTCGCAGACACCGACGCGTAGATTCAAACTACGTGGATGGAAGGTCAAAGATCACACAAAAAAGTAGCCAATATTACCGTTTCAGAAACACCTTGTTCAGCGGAAGGCCATAACAATAAAAGAAACTTTCGAGGAGTCCCCGGGGTCCCATTGAATGGGACGGTAATGTCTGGACGGGCAGTTAAAGCGACGCCAGACATCGCTTCAAAACATTCGGTGTGATTTCGTTACATGAGGCTTTCCTTGTTTTATCTGAACATGCTGTGCGTGACACGGTTGGCACGAATTTACTGATTATTTTAGCTCGTCAGAAAGGATAGCGTAAAACTATAACCATATAAAATTCTAGCTTTGGTAGTTTCTTTTTCAGCCAATTATTCATTAAACTAACCAATAAAATAATTAATGTTTCACACGTTTATCGTCAGAGGCGTTCAACTTAGGTTGGCATTTATTTAAAAAAATTAAACACACGAGGAAATAAATTGCTTAAACTAGTTAGTCTTCATATAAAACTAAATTCAAAAAGGACGCCTATACTAGGACTTCAATTCAAGTACTTTTGAATGAAAAGAAAACAAGAGCTGTCAAAAATAGTTAATGGAAATTTAGGTATTGTAATAAGTACCGGAACGTTTATTTCAAAAAAATTTTGTATTGTTTTTAATAAAACAAAAGCTTTTTTGTACAATGTCCGCACAAGCTGCCCTAAGATTGCGCAAGCGACATGCTCTAAATTATTTGTATCTGCGCGACCAAAAACACAGAATTCGAGTGTTTAATATGATCGCCGCTTCGTTTCTATTACAAAAACGACTTTATACCTTTAATTATTTCTAGCGTCCTCTGAAGTCAGGAGGCGCGTTGTACTTTGCATTTGCCGTTGCTTTATAGAGAGTACATGGTATACAAGATCAAAGTAATCTTTCATTTACATTCTGCATATTTTAGAGAACCCCACAAAGACGAGTTGTTTTAAGCAAAATATGCACTCGGTTAATAACGGTCCGGCAAAGGAGTGTTTAATCAATCGTTTTTTTTTTTACATCGAATATAAATGGAAGGGTTCGGGGGCGTCTTACATGAAACTACTAGCTCCGCGATAGCATTTAATTAGGTTAGAAAGCTTATTATTCATTCAAATATACGGGACTGAGTATTTAACTGGCAAGCAAGCCCTAGAGTGCAAGTTGGAAAGTCTAACTTTCTGTTTTCGCAAAGTGAACAAAAAGGCGGAAACTAGAATGCCCTTAATGTGGAAATATTTAATTATACAGAAGTTAATCTCGTACGGTTTGTTTTTGATATTGATTAATATTTGTTATTTATTGAAACACTCGTGCTCTTGCCTCTTGGGTGAGCGGTTAAAACCACGAATATTGGTGTTTGAATTTGGCCATCGTTGCTGGAACAATACAGTTGGGAAATTCGTTATTTGAACTCAGACCCCTCACGTCCTCCGGAACCGAGCCACTGCGAGATAGATTAAATTAGAGCGTTTTTGTGTTCCGGTAGTTCATTTATAGTTTGTTCGTTGGTTGCGGTACATATCCCGTTTTGAGAAACAGGTGTTAGCAAACGTTTTCTTTGCAGACACAGGTATAAGCTTGTTTCTTCTTTTTTACTGCTTCGCCGCACTTTCGGAATTGGGCAGTTCGCTAGGAAGCCGCAGTACGGCGCGACAGTGCAGTCATGTCTCGATAATACAGACCCCGGTAATATGGATACTCCGCTATTTACATATACAGCATGTTCAGTGACGAGCTGAGAAAATACTAGATTTTTTTTGTCTAGGTATTACGAACAACTCAGATCATGGACGCATTTTCGGGAGGAACAGAGGTGTCGAAATTAACGAGACATACATCGCTAAATCATCTCCACTCTGGTTCTGAGCAAGTACGAGTGCCCAGTTTTCAAACATCCTCTTGCATGAGTCAGATAATATGCCGTTGCAATCTCGTTTGCATGCTATCTCTCGATTATAGAATCGATCAGTTCTCTCGTTTGGGCACCGTCACCGGTATTTTTTGGTCGTCGCTCGGTTGTTTCAGCTTGCTTCGTCCACGACTGTGCAACAAAATAATATTTCGGTCGCATGTTTGTTTGTTTTTGTAATAAGGGGCTAGTGCAATTACATTTTGGTCGCATGTTCTTTTTGTAATAAGGGGCGAGTGCAATTACATTTCGATCCCTATATGACCCGTCGGTCGCGTACAGAAGTAAATATTGGATGTCGTGACGAAGTGGGAGTGTGGTTGGAATGAACAATTAGTCAATAGACCCGAAGAAAAAACTGAGCAAAAAAAGTAAAGGAGGATCTAAAATTGAGAATGCGGATCGTGCATCCTGTCTTTCTAAATGCGGCGATTCGTTTGCATAAATCTATAGATCCAATAAAGCGTAATAAAGTGTACGGTGTGAAAATTAATAAGTTAGTTCAATGCTATGCCCTTTCGTAGCCTGTTGTAGCTGATATCTAACGCGTGCAGCGAGAGTATTTTTGTTACGTTTTACGTTACGTCTGCTCAGTTATTTTATTTTGCATTGTGCAATGGCATAATTTCTGCAATGTTTTCCTACATTTAGAGAACATCTGAAAACAAACAAGATTTTCAAAATAAGTTTTAGAATAATGTTATGCTTATAGTCAACAATGTTTTGGCGCTTGGGTTCTAGGCGCCAAGACCAAGGTCGGGCCAAGTCTGCTTGGGTTGGGTCGTGTATGGTTGAGTCGGGTCGGGTCGGGTCGGGTCGGGTCGTCGGATTCCCGCCATGATTGATTTCCGTATAAATAGTCGGTCATCTAGTGGCTGGATAGCTCAATAAATGATCAGTATTTTTATAAGCTCCTCATTACTACAAGCGAACAGCATGGAGTAGTGCGCAATTTGACAAGATGGTATTAAGGATTAAAGCGGATGATCAAAGGCGAATTTACTCCCCGCTTTAACATCCACTTCATTTGTCAATTTATTTTGACGTTTGAGATCAGTTGCCACTCTAATCTAATGCGGACGTCCAGAGGTTTGAATGTGCGTACTCACCTGTGCTTCCGAGTGTTCCAACAGTGACGCCATCGTCTCGAACCCACGACGTCACTCTGACGTAATCCTTCACTGCGGGGGCACGTGACATCGAAGCAGAGCCGCGTTATTCCGAATGACGTACACGTCGTAGGCATTGGCCACGAACTTCTGCAGCACCACTGCAATAAAGACACAAACAAGTTGCACATTCTGGTTTCTAACTTACGCGGGTGTACTATTAACATACAAAATAAATAGCACTTCGGGCGTACTATTAACGTAAAATAAATACTATCGCGAACATGACAAATTAATATTGTAACACTCTGCCTTTCAACAGTACCTCTTTTTACCTTGAAGACGAGCGAAGTTAAGGGCACAAGAACGAGCATCATGCTGTGAGTGTACAGAGTGAGCACACTTAAGCGAACCAGCGGTCACAATATTTTTAATTTTTTTATTCGAAAAACTGCCAACGAAGCTATTAGTGTCCTGTTCTTTTTTAGCTGAGTTAGCGACTTCACAATGTCATGTACCTACATACCCAACTCAATATACCAAATACTAGAAAACTTCAACGTGTGTAAATAATTACGGATATCAAATGCTTAAGTTCACGCTTCCCAAACTTATAACTTGTCTAGATAAAAAACACAAAATATATATTGATGTTGGACGAATTTCTTTTTCTGAACTTCGCGATGTTTTCCTAAAACCGTAAGAGTGTGTTTATTTCTGTTTGTACTGAGTGCTTATTTTAAGGTTGTATAATTTCTTTTTGTTATTATTGTGTATTGACTTTCGCGCCAATGAGCTCTGTTTCTTTAATAAGGGGGTCAAATACATGTCAAGCTATGTCGACAAAGATATTTTCCTGGTTTCCTCCATTCAAATACATTGATGGAAATAAAATAAATTATTAATAATTAATAATATTATTATTATTGTTATTATTATGTTAAAGGGACAATGAAGGCAATTTAGGACATCTTTTGGCGATTGAACTGGGTTCCAGGCACGTCTCAGGCCACGTTGCCCAAATTTCAGCCGAAACCGGCGCTTGTGTGCCGCGCAAATCAATAAAACAGTCGCGGTAATAATTGCACCGGGATCGACTGGGGCGACGCCCCGAGAGTTGCGGGAGAAGCCAGGAGAAGCGGAGCTCGCGTGACCGATGCGGGGCCAAGACGCGCGACGTCACAAACGGCGCGTCGCGCCGTTTGTGACGTCGCGCGCCTTAGCCTCGCCAAACGGGCTGACGCGCGCCGTTTGCGACGTCGCGCGTCAGCGATTGGTCGCTGACGCGCCGCTTTGACGGCCAGAACGGCCAGATCGCTGCCGCTTTCCCTCGGCATCTCCCCGGCGTCCGTCCTTCGGCATGCGGGCCGCTCGTTGCCGGCTGTGCGGTCTCCGTCGGGTGATAGCAGAGGCCGCCACGCACGTACTCCCGTTCCGTTGGTGTTCGGTTACCGAACGGAAGCTCGAACTCGCTCGCGAGAGCGGCATTGCCGTCCATGTTGACAAATTCGGCGAAACGACCGCGCCACCGCGCTGCCTATAACCACCGCGGTAACCAGAGTCTCGACGCCCTAAATGCTACCGGTACCGACAATTCACGTGTGACGTCACTCCGTACGTCACCTCCGTTTTCGGAGGCCAAAACGAGAAACGCAGATAGTTGAGTTTCGGTTTCTTCAGTTCTTTCTGTAGGTATAGAAATATGCGTCACAAATGTCTATAAAAATTTAGGCAGTATGCCAGGTTCCCAATAGCCTAAAAACACAATTTAAACAGTTAAATTAAATCTGCCTTCATTTTCCCTTTAAGTGTCCAACTAAGGAAACAAACCTAAGTAGTTAAATGTTGTACTCACCAATACCCTGTGTAACTAAAAAAAAGCAGGAATGTCATGTTCCTGCTTTAATGTGCATTGAGTTTATTGTAGTGCAAGAATTGTTCAAGGCTGCTCTTGTTGCATTAAATTTGTTTTCTTTTTGTAAACGAAATGGGGTATAAAACTTTATTTTACGGAATATTCGCTAAGCGTTTTCTTTGCCTGATTATCAATGACCTGTTTTCACAAGCGGAAATTAAGTAGAATCTATAAATGATAGTACTTAATTACTTGAATAAGTGGACTTTTCCAGCGAAGTTTAGCATATTCCAGATATCCCAAAAGCTTCCGTATTTATGTATACATTACTTGTGTTGATGGAGCAAAACACTAATTTTCATGTTTTTAAGATTTGTTATTTACATTTATTTATATTTCTATACGTATGGCTGTCCAAGAGGCTCAATCAGGAGGGAGGACACATATTGGTGTTCCCCTGTAGAATGCAAACCCCAAAACGCACATTTTGCGATAATATCTGATGGAAAGACACAGCACCAACTCGCGCAGTTCTTTCATTGAAGCAAATTCAGTATCTCTGCATCACACTTCTCTTCAACTCCCAACATTAAACGAGACAAGCACGTTAAATCTATTTCCCTCGCGTCCTGAGATGACCAGAATACGTCAAATTCACTTTAAAATGTTCTACCAAAGAGGTAAAATAATAGCCCATGAAACCCTTGTTAGGCAAAGTTTAGAGTATGGATCCGTTGTTTGGTACTCGTATTTAAAAGGCGAAGTTAATCTGCTCGATTCTGACACGTAAAAATTGTTTTGTATTGCATTGTATTCAGCATTTAAACATTGTGCCATTTAAGTTTTATATTAATTGTTTTAAAAATGCTTTCTTTCCACGTACGGTTGAGATGTGGAATAACGTCGACGGGCCTACGCGCTTGCTTGCATACCATGATTTTATTTCAGCAATTATGGATGTTTTCTGTATTGATGTGTGGTCAATCTGAAATGTTTTTTTTATTGTTGTTGTCTTGTTAACCAATACCGAGAATCATTGTATCCCCACTCCTGCAGTGACCTCAAATAAGATCCCAGTATGTGCAAATAAATACATAAATGATAGAAGTTCACTGAACCGGAAAGCATGCTTCTCTGCGTAGAGAGTATTATAGCGAGAAAGCGACCATTCAGAACGTGCATGACTCATTGAAGTATAGGCGTCAATGAGTTGTCGCCGCCCAGCGCTGAAAAAGAATCAACACGAAAACAATGAAGTTAGCGCTTGTTTGTAAGTTTTAGTAGAGTTCAATAAGTTCAGTCATGCCTTGTCGGAGCCAAACTGCATTACGTTTAAGTAATCGACATGCGAAATAATCATCACAAAAGCATGTAAGACACACGCAAAAAAAAAAAAAAAAGAACGGTAGCCAAAAACATGCGACGCTACTTCAACCACATCGATCAGAGGTAACTCAAAATGTGTTTATTTAATAATTTACTCATCTCCCGAGTTTACCAACCGCAAATATTGTTCAAGACAAACAAAATAATGAATTTTATCATTTAGAAACAGTTTTCGCACTCTCTAGATCGTCGTCGGCCTGTGCGTGCAAGTATGCTTGCATACGGTGCTCCTGGACTCCCGATGACGGTATCCTCCTACGTGCGCACAATCTGCAAAGTCTCCTTACCAAAATACGCATAACAAAAAATACAGGTTTTATGGAGCAATACAACGATCGATGACCGATCGCTCAAAACAATCGTGTGGAAGCGTTAAGAAACTAGAAAGAAATACACGATTTTCATCCATGATAAGAAAAGCTTACAATTTAAAACAAAATAAAACGCAAGAAAATTGTTTCTATTTCGTTGAGTATACATTTTATATATCTGCCATATTAAATACTGCAAATATAATATTCGTATAATGTGACTATTTTTATTGACGACAAAAGATTAAATCACGCATAAAAATTCGTAAAATTAAGGAAACCAAGACTTGTGTTCATAAGACAATTTGTCATCCCTGTCCCATGAGACGGCGCATCTGTTAGAATTCGAGTAATAACATTTGTCTAAAGTATCACTGCAGTCTAGACTGCTGTATAGGTTTCGCTGACTTTGTACGTTCAATCGAGTGAAGGCAGTTTGCTACCCTTGCAGTATGAACGTGTGAGTCTAACTGAATTTCCGTTTAGGCAAGGTATTCTCTAGGGTCCTAAATGTATATGCTTTAATAGCGTGCAGTACCAAAGCTGTAATTCCCGTCTCGATCACTAAAGCTCCTGGATCAATTCCTCTAAAATAGCCGTTCGACCTCGTCAGTGACCGACAAAGTCAGACGTGACAAACCTCTAACGACGCTTTCTGACAACCTGCGGACGTGGGATACAACGATATATGCCTAAGTTCAGCATGGATGGTATAAACCAGGGGTCTCAAACTCATTCGAGTGTGGAGCAAGATAGCCCAACCCTGAAAGGAGGAGGGCCAACGGAAGCAGAGGGCAATCTTTGCTACTTTGGGACAAAACAATAACACACAGAAACAAACAGCATTGGTGTTTGACGTTGCAAAGAAGGCTGACTGTTCAGAGACACCCTAAATATTTTTTGGACAATGAACCTTTTGCTTTCTGCTTGTTGTGAGCTAATCGTTTTGCCCTCTTTGTTTTTGTTTGCATATACGACTATTTTGGGCCAACGCCTGTATGCTAAAACAAGAATGGAAACAGTGCCATACCAGAGTACTGGCAGTTTTTAATATAACGAAATCAAGCCCACCATCATTGCCCTGTCGCACAATTCACTAAACTCAGCAAGCGTAGAAAACATGTATCTTTATGCGGCCGTTTTTGGTTTTCGGACAATTTTTATAGCAGCATTATAAGAAAATAATTTCATTTTAAACGTATTGTCCAACAGCTAGAAGCCCGAGCTCATAGCTTTATCTTTGGCCGTTGTTCCTGCGTGCAAGTGTTTACGCAGCCGAGATGCCTTCTTGAGCAAAGAGCTCGCTCTTGTATTAGTAGTATTACCTTTCCGGTTGATATACATGAGAAAGAGCTAAAGAGCAAATATATAGAGAAAGCAATACTTGGTAAAAAACAAACAAAAACCTAATAGTGCAATATGCGTGAACAAAGAAGAGCTCCTTTTCCAACGGAAATGAATCGACAATATAAAACTATTATTTAGGACGTATCTGGCGCTCGATGCATGGGAACGGGGGCACGCAGCCGCGTGATGCATGCGGGCTGCATCCCAAAGTCGCGGGCCATATGCGGGACGCGGGTCACGTGATTTAGACCCCTGGTATAAACAATATCACTGGACGTGATCTGTTAGGCTTATTGTTTCTCTTTACAAGAAACGAAGAAAAACAATTTAGGTATGGCTTATTTCAAATATCGCTTGACTATGCGGTCGGTACAAGGATGCCAGCAGTGGTCTTGCAAAGTCGTTAAAAAAAGTGTCTGCTTATTGATAAACGCAACTCCAGGAATTGTAAATCGACCAATTGTCTCTCAAATAGGCATCTAAAAATTGACATTTTAGTCGATTGTTTTCGAAGACCCGTATTTGCCCCAGGAAGCTCGAGATGTCGAAAATTGGGGTGTGTGTATCCTTATACAGCTTGTTACACATCTGTCACAAAACAGGCCTGGTCGGCGGTTGTTATTACATTAAATAATAACTTCCCCCTAGATATCTCGTTGTTATTTTTCTCTGGTTGCTTTAAGCTTGTCCTTCTAATTGGTTGGACTGAGAATTGCAGGGAAATTCCTCAGTTTTCCCGCCTTCAGCCCGAGCTTCCTACCTTCGATAATGCTCGGGCGCTTCGTGGACTTCGAGCATGCACGTGCAGCCCAAGCACGGCGGAAGGCAACGAGCGCCTGCTGGAGGCCGGGCATCTCAAAGAGACGCCCTGCCGATCTTATCCTGTCTGACTCATTACTGGGGTGTAAATGCTACGCTCGATGGGCTCAAACGGTCCGCTATCTTGTTTCTACAAAGCTCTACCGCGACGATCAATACAAGCATTGGAAATGTTCCAGGTGATGGTACGTTCGTGGTCGAAAGTAAGTATGACTAAATGCGACTGAAAAGCATCATGAAAGAGAGCGAAAACTATTTCGCGAGTTCGCTCCAATTGGTCAATCTACGATGAACGCCGTTTCAGCTGTCGACGACAGACGATAGCGACGACGTTTTACTAACAAAATTACGGGGGTACGCTTCGACGCCCGTAAAGACGTCGTGCTCTTCGCGCCTTTCGAGATAAAAACCTATTCGTTCTTTGTGCTTTTTGTTTGTGTATGTTTTGTTTGGTTTCGCTCAGGAAGGTAAACGATATTCAGGTCGGATTTCTCTCTGCGTAAGGTATAAACTGTCGATAACGTCAAGGCTGTAAATTAAAGTATCATTTCATTTACAAATAAATGTCTACCTTACTCGCTTCGTGTAAATACCTTGGAATAATATGCGGGAAAAGATATCAGTGCAGATTTTGTTCATATATCAAATATTATCGCAATATTATGTCTCCAAACAATAACCCTACGAAGCCTTTGTTTCTATTCGAGTGGGCGCAGCCTTTATTTCTTTATCTATTAAAGGTTATTCTTTCTACTCAAAATCACAAAAAGCTAAAAAAATATTTCAGCCTTTCCACTCTGGTGAAAAAGGACGACCAGCGAAGCTCTAGTATGGTGGGAATGAAGTAATGGCCGGCCGGAAGTCGGCAAGCCAGAGTGAAAAGGCTCGAAATGTTGCCGCCATCTATGAGCGACAGCGGCAACCAAACAACAGGCAAGCCGGTTGTCTGGTTGCTGCCGTCGCTTATAGATGGTGGTAGCTGTCCATAGTTCTGTATCATCAGGTCATTTGAGGACGGACACGATCCTAGGGAAGCTAGCCCTTAACAGCTCCGCTATAAAAAAGTAATAATTGTCGATTTAGAATAGTCGCTGCCAAGTTGAACAACGCAAGGTGTGGCGAGCATTTTACCTTTGCCCTGACTACAAGGAAAACATTAGATGATAAGATTGTAAAAAAGAAAGAAACGAATCAGGAAACATGAATTATAAATAAATTTTCCATGCCCTGGGTTTTTTTAAAGTTGTCATCGACCATGCCCAATGCAAAGAAGAAGGAACGGAGGCCCACTTCTCTCCTCCCGCACCTGCAGTGACAGGTACGCTCGTGCACGCGAGCAAATATGCTCCAACTCTCAAACACGCCCACGTGCGGGATGTTTGTTTTCTATTAACAAAGTGATTCGCGAAACGAAAACAAAAGCATCACAATTTAAATAAAAAACTAAAAACGCCGAGTTTGTCTCGACATGGAGGTATATTCCCAATAATCTGACCGACGCTTCCAGCTATACAAAATAGAAAGAAAAACGAATAAAGAAAAAAAACCTGAAGCACTTTAGCAAACCCGTTCCTGTGAACTTATCGATGCAACACGTTTTTCTAGCCTTTGTGTCTTTTTTTTTTCTTCTTCTTTTTATAGGAGTACATCGATAGATTAAGACAAGAAATAGCAGTCCGAACAGATCGAGGGACCACTCTCGTGTGCCTGCGTTCGAGTGGGTACGACTGGGTCGCTCTATATTGTTTTTTATCGCTAGTCGTTCTTGGCATAGAATAACACATCGAGCCCTGCTTAAAATACAGGTTTGAGGAGTACTCTTCGCTGACTGGTCAATACGGTCAAAGTGAGATGCAGTGTATCAGCGCGTTCGGCTGATGCGTTTCCAGTGTACGCCTATTTCTGGAGTGGTTGCATCTACTTATGTGAGTGAGGATGCGCGCTCTAACATTCGCCATAAGGTTTTTTTCTGTCTCAATTGTTTTGTACTGATGTACGTGCGTGTGTGTATTTTGATCAGGTTCTTAGCGCAAACGGTTGAAACTTGAGTTTGAGCGCTATTCGTTCTAACGGTTCTTTTTATATAAAATGTATGGACAACAACTAAACTTGGCTACCAAAAAAAAATGAAAACCAACCTGTTAGTGAACGAGCACTCACAAATACTCAAAGGGGCACTGACACATCAAAATAATGTTTTTTTTATTATCCTAAACGATTGAAAACGATGCCGGGACATTACCCTCAAAATTCGAAACTTGGGAATTCAGTATTTGCGAATTACAAAAACAACTTCCAAATGCCGAATTTCAAGTTCCCGCGCGATCCGCGCCAGTGCAGTGAGTCAAATTTTGCGGTCTCCTGCGACTCGAGTTCCTTTCGGACCTCCGCTCCTCGCTACGAAGCAAAGCGCCGTTGCCTACAGCGACCCGAAGCGAGAAGGAGGTGAGCAGGCGGGATAGAAGGCGAGTCGGTGCGGGAAAAACCAATTTCTTCCCCGACCCGCCAATCATCGTCTGCTCGAGCGCAGCGAAGATTTTCCCAGGGAGGATACAAATCCAGGAAGCGACATCACACCGAACTCTGATTTTTGGTTTTTCAAAACGAAGGGCCGTAGTGTGTTCCCCATTGCGTTAAAAAACATGTTTTACGATTGCCGTTATTAAATGTTGTAGAAATGTCGCCTACAAAGCTTCTAAATTTCCTGATTTTTGACTTCACCGATCAAAAGAAGCAAGGAGGTGAGCGGCGGGGGACAAGAACGCCAAAAATAAAAAGGCGCGCGCGCCCGCGAGAAAATAGTTTTTCGCGGTGCGTTTTTTTTTTTTTGCTGTCTATGACTACAATTTGCATCGTTTTAGGCAATAAAAAATATACGACCTTTGTTGTGTCAGTGCCCCTTTAAGGTTGAGAAGCACCATTCAAGCTTGAACGAAGATTATCACTTTTTTCTTGGGTAGCTTTACTAATATAACAATAAAAGTAAAATTGTGTTTAGAAAAGGAGAAGGGGGCGGACGTCTAAAGCAGGGTTTCCAAACAATTATATCTTTATTGGCAGGAAGACGTAAGTTCTTCGAAGTCTACGAAGGTTCAGTAAAACGTGGTTACAGTGTTCGACTGTTTCTCTACTGTCTGCGGTAATAATTTGAACTAAGCACTGTTTTGCCTTTACATAGAAAACGAGAACTGCGGATGCGGGATCAAAATCTCCTATGGTGCTGAGCCTCCTTGCAAGTTCGTAAAATGGCTCACTATTCAAAGCTTAGTGTTGTCAATACTGCGGATCGTCCCTCATCGAAGGACCACATTAATCTTTTCAAACGTGTGGAAGGAAGCAATGATAGAGAGTAATAATAAGGTACAATATCAATTATTGTCAGAAGCAGTTCCTGCAAGAGCGAGTTTCATGCTTGATATCCTTTGAAATTAATTTAAAGAAACCGTGCTTGAATGTTTACGAAGGTTTGTTCTAACGACTATCAAGGATACCAGAAAACATAATCCGTGGATAACTTGCGATATTCTGCATCTAAAACGAAAATTCAGTCGTGCCAGGAAGGGCAAAAGACTTTTAAATATCAGTGAAATGCGTACAAGCCTGAAAGTTGTGATTCGTCTTGAAAAACATAAGTATAACAATATAACTTTGCACATGTTCCTTAGAGAATCACCCGATAAGTTTTGGAGTTTTTTGTCCCCGGCTGAAAAAAATATTTCCAAACTTATGGTGTCGGACAGATTATTTACGGATGACCATGCCATTGCTGAAGGTTTCAATGAATATTTTCGTGTGTTTTGACCTTAAATAACGGCATTATTCCTCGTCTAAACCCGCCACCCAACTTATCAGTGTTACCCGATGTTTTTATCTCTTCCGAGAGACTGCTTTCAACGCTGCTTAATCTTTCGACAAAAAAAGCTGCTGGTCTCGACGGCATTCCAAATGTATTCCTCGTTTGATACGCAGAATGGTGCTCAAAATATCTTTATCTAATACTTAAGAAATCATTTTCGGACTCCGTTATTTTTGTAGAATAAAAAATTGACTCGATCGTTCACGTTCACAAATCTAAATCTCATCTCTTGCCTGGCAACTTACGGACGACCGCTTTGCTTCCTTACTGCTCGAAAATTTTAGAGCCCGTTGTTTCTAAACATTTGGCAGCGTATTTAGAGAATCACAACTTTTTTAACGTGAATCAAAGTCGTTTTTGTCATGGCCTTTCCACCACGACACAATTACTTGAAACCGTCCATGATTTGCTGAAATATTAAATCGTTTTAAACAAGTTGATGTCATTTTCCTTGACCTCACTGAAGCGTTTTACAGAGTGTCACACTGTAAACTGCTTCTAAAACTTAAATCAATCGTGCAAAATGATATAATCTACTTCTGGCTTGAAAATTACTTGCTAGAAAGAAAACAGTACGTTCAAATAAACTCTAGTGCATCCTGGCTGGTCCCTGTGCTGTCGGACGACCCACAAGGGTCAGTCCTTGTGCTTTTACTTTTTTAAATGTTTCATAAACGAAATCATTGCTAACGTTCCTGTGCGAGCCGGTTTATTTGCGGACGATGTTGCTATGTTCACTGAGGTAAATGATGCTAGTGACCAGACTTTACTTAACAGCTTCTTGTCCAAGATACACGATTAGTGTGACTCGTGACAGATGTCACTAAATATTAACAAATGTGTTCGAATGCATATAACCCGCAAAACCAGCTTTCTTTCCTATAATTATTCTGTAACAATACTGTCCTAGCCAGTGATTTCTACAAGTACACATCGCGACACTGTTAGCACGAACACGACATCGGCGAATTTTCGCATTTTACTTCTAAATAGTATTCCCGAGCGCGAAATTTTATCGCTACTTATAGAACTAAATGAGCTCTTTCCGTCGCAATAAAAACTAGGATGACGTCCTGGTTTCAAGAGAAAACTGGAAAAACCGGCGACGCTTGTTCGCGCTAACAGTGTCGCGCTCTGTACATCGGTGTAATCATTTCAAATGACTCGTGTTGGAACACCCATATTAGGTACATTGTGCGCAAGGCATTAACTAAGCTCTGGTTTCTCCGACGAAATTTAAAGCAAACGTCATCTGACGTAAAATTAACAGCCTACGAAACGTTTGTTCTGCCTATATTAGAGTATGCATCCGTTGTCTGGGACCCGTTAACTAAAACCCACATAAATTTACATGAATCCATTCAGCGAAAAGGCTTGCGTTTTATATAGAACAAATTTCAGAAACAATACCCGGTTTCAGAACTATACGTGTGTTCGAGCATTAGCTCATTAGCCCATAGACGCATGTTTCAAAGATTAAAGGTTTTGCTAGACGTACTTACTGAACAACAGATTTTACATTGACTCCTACATATATTTCATCGGCTCTTCATAAATACCCCACGCGAAATTTTCACTGTAGGTCATTTCAAGAATACCACTGTAGGGTCGATGTGTTTAACATCTCATTTTTTACAAGGACCATTCATAATTGGAATGCCCTACTCAGTCATATAATAAATGTTTCATCTGATTCATCACTCATCGCTAACCTCCGCAGTTTTTGTAACTCCTGCGATTGACGATATTGCTTTATGTTTTTGTTTTGTTTGTTGTTTTGCTTTAGTTTTTATTCGATACTGTATAATGATGACGCTGATTGCCTTGTTCCCGTATGCTTTAAATGACTAGAAATGTATACCTTTATAAAAACATTATGTACCCCCTCCTACCACATCTCCCGAAGGAGATAGTAGTATCAATAAATATAACAATATAGTGTGCCAGTCTTGCACGCACACTCAATGCAGAATTAACGTTCTTCGAGGCAACGTGCTCACGCATCTACACTTCGCCCGCCCTTGTGGTTGCTGGTAGACGCCATATTCACCGTTCGTGCGCACGGCTCCCGCTTCTAATACTTCCCAAATCGATTATACTACGTTTCACACAAAGTCCGAGCCACGGTGTAAGGTACTCTTTAGGTGAGAACACACAGCAGGTCGATCGCTTCGATGCGATCGACTAGACAAAGTCTCGTTGGCGCGCGCCCGAAAAGCTTGTGCCGACAGCGTTTCCGTCAACCAGACAACGCAACTAAGAAAGAACAAAAGTGTCTCGTTGCTATGGCACTTGTGCGGGCACGTCCTTCGCTAGGCTGGCGGACTCCGACCTTGACAGATGCTGGCTGGAATACCGCGCCAGACATCTCTCCTATCTAACGCGCTCGTAAAACTGATCTTGCCGCCGTTGAGTCACGAAACTAGGGTCAATGACGGAGTAGTGTCTAAGAAAACAAAGTAGTGCAAGTGCCGAGTTTTTCATGACAAGGCACACCCAGAAAATGACCTTAAAACGAGCATTTCTCCGACGGAGAAGCATGAGAAGCCAAGGTCTCGACAGTCCAGCCCTAGCCGCTTATCGAAGAGTCATCTGGCGAGACCGCTTTACACCAAGGAAAGGCGAGGATTTAATCAGGCAGCTGCGACGCGGTGTCTACACCTTAGATATCTTACAAAGTTTCGTAAACTAAGCTTCGATGTCGTAAACTAAATATGACTTCAAGTGTGGTTTCAGCATTTGCTAAGCAGAGAAGCACACTGCTGGCGTTTCGTGCATAGCTCCCTTAGCGGGGTCGATTAATGCAACTCCATGCAGAGTTTGTTTCTCCCGTTTGTTATTTACATTTGCACGTTAATGATTCGTGCCGACCAACGCCCGTGTTACCCTCTTTCGTGCTTTGCGTTAATCGAGGAAAAGCGGCAGTAAACAATGGTTCGATGAATCAATAAATAAGGAGACCGTTGAGGAGCGGGCGGCTTGGCGAGAAAGAACCGACAGTCATGTCTGCGCGGCGCAAGCGATTTTGTTTCCGATCATTTGGCACCTCTGACATTTTACTAATGGCTCTTGTCCTCTTCAGGGAAGCGTAATATTGACGAAACGTATTTTTTCCGGGTCCTAAAATAACGAGTTAAAAAAATCGCCTATTTAAAATGCTAGAAAATGCTTTGTTCATGTTGGTCCAAGCAAACAACTCAGTCTTTTCTTATTTTATATAACACAAATTAGTGCTTCAATTTAAACAAAGCAAAAAAAAGGAGAAGGATGCTTAGAGACAAACCGCACAGGACGCCCTTCTTACATTTATTCTTTCTATATCAAATATTCAAAACTACAACACGATTCTTTTAACCGAAAATAAATACCTGAAAAAGTGTGGTAAACGTTTTTATTTTCAAAATTTTGTTTATGTCTTACGTGGCATATGTATAAACCACTTTACACATTACTGTGGCTGTGACTTATTCAGCCGTAGTCTGGCCGGGGGTAATAAAACAAGCAATGTGTTGTGAATAATTCAAATGACCAGATTTTAAATTGGATTTCCCAGTGCTTCCAACATTTTCAAGATATATTATAATCAACTGGCGGGCTAGTTGACTGCGGTTCTTTTTTTTGACAGCGTTTGCCCTGACGTCTTCTCCTACTGGCCCTTATAATGATTGTACTGCAATTAATGGAAAGGGGCTAACGAGCTGGACAGAATAAGTGACAGTAATCTTCGCACAAGGGGAACAAAGGGGACAAGAGAAAACGCAAATCTACTTAAATAGCTAACTGACAGATGTCCGCTGAAAAAATCCGCCTGGTTCTGGTATCAAACCAGGGACCTCTCCATTTCTAGTGAAACGCTCTACCAACTGAGCTAACCAGGCGTTACGCATGAGTAGACCAAACGGGTTTTGTCATTCACCACCAAATAGTTTTGTTTGTCCTTTGTCCCGCTTGTTCCCTTCTCCAGGAATTATTATAGCTTATCTTCTCCAGATCGCTTGTAACCTTTGCATTAATTGCATTAACATCATCACCCTAAATGTGCTGGATCTTCACCCTGTTAGACCGGTGGCGGCTGATAATACCCGTTTGCTCTACTGACGTCTAACTCCTGGTTAGTTCAGTTGGTAGAGCGCTGCACTAGAAATGGAGAAGTCCCTGGTTTGATACCAGAACCAGGCGGATTTTTCAGCGCGCACCAGTCACGCAGCTGTGTTTGGAGATTTGTGTTTGTCCTTTGTTCCCCCTTGTTCACCCTTTCAAGGGATTATTATCGCTGGTCCTTATATTTTGGCCTGTGTTTTACAAGATGTAAAATTTTATTATCGCTCCCTAAAAGTTATATTTTTATTTACGTAACTGTTGGTATATGAGGTTCTATATAAAAACTGATAAAAAATACCACAGGTAAATATTTTTACCAAAATAGGTCGAAACAAAAAAAGCGCATACATCTAATATCTTGAAAAACCTAAACTGATCTCCCGTTTTTTATATAAACAATACGTTTTCAATCGGACTAGATAACTTTCAAAGAAGGTCGTCATTCCTCTCACTTCAATTTGTTGGTCTCTCTCCGAAACTTTCTTTGTAGAGGGCACTCCCACTCAAATGTGCACTGGCGCGCGTCTAACGCAGTTTAGAGCCGCACATATACGCGATGTTTGTTGAACGGGACTGCAAGTGTAGACTGGATGCCCCAGGGTAAGAATTATTCACGTAGGTGGAGTAAAACATACGGTCGGTCGACTCTCCTGAGAACAGTTCAGCATTCTGCTGGTGGCCGATAACAACGAGCAACGCCCCTTCTCTTCGCAATAAATTAGCCGCTTGGCGACCACGCGCGTGGAAAATTCAAAAGCAAATACCAAGCGAGCGTATTTTGTGGCATTGTTATACGTAGGTGCTCTTCAGAAATTTACGTTTTACGTATTTTAAAACACAGATACGAACTACCATTTAAACAGTCGTTTCGTCCTTATCGGGTTCGGATGAAAAGGAAACTAATCTGCGCTTGGCAAAAGTTTTTGCCTGGGGGGGGGGGGAGGGGGTGATATGATGATAGACTTTTCACCGATTCCGTTCGAAATTGAGCTCACTTGACTACGATGTTGTAAACTTATTTGCTGCGTCGAGATGAGCACACACTTTAAGCAATCTCTTAAGACTGCAGCTCGGGATCACATCCCTTATACATGTCACGGCGCAGTCCAACAGCCGGTAAAGTTGTCGATATTGTAATGACAAATTCCAGTGTATTCCGTTTGAACGGAATGTTTTTTTATACGCAAGTGTGCGACGTGAGCGATATTACCAACGCCTTCGGGACGTGTACAAACCAAACGCGTTCCTTTTTGGGGTCATAGTTATAGGCTCCGAGTTCTAAAAGACAGTATCTTGATTTTGTTGAAGTAGTTCCTTAGCGCACACTTTATTCACCGGAACACATCATTGACCAACACCTACTGCAGCCCATGTTGCAGTAATTCCGCTGCCAAATATGTGTCTGATCAGGCAGCTCGGGAGTTGGCCCACCAGCGCATATCGCAGGTACCGCCTCCACCAATGTGAAAAACCCATTTGACAGGCCGTTTAATGGCGCGGGTTGGTCCTTGAGCAGCGGGTTGGTCCTTGAGTTGATTAGGACCTCGCTTGACAAACGGTTCTCGTGAACTTTGTAAAATAAAGACTTTCATCCTGCTCTAACGTAACGGCGGTCCAGATTTATAAGTAAACCGATATGCGTCGACATAGAAAGCCATCAATATTTAACCGATGACAGGACGTGAGCGCTTAGTCTGATATATCCGAATTGAACGCTTTTCCCAGACGGGCGGTCAACATTGGGTACTCGGCGGGCTGCTCTTTCTCCGCTAATATCAATTAATCGAACTTAGTCGGCGTCTTGTTTGCCAAGAGCGGTTTCATGTAGCCTGAACGTAACGTTGCGTCGCAGCAGCCTACCTGCAGCGCTATGAATTTCTTCTATATTGAAAAACAGCGCGAAAACCACACGGACAAAGAGAAGAGAAACACACAGGACAAGGCGCTGACTATCAACTATATAATCTGAAAACACAGAGAAATTCACGCGAGGACTGCTTCTTCTTTTTCCTCTTCCCCCTGTTATTCGTCATTTAGCGCGCCATTTCATTTCAAATCAGTAGTAGTAGTAGTTTATTGTAAAGTGGAAAGGGGGTAGAAGCAAGGCGAAAGGTTAGTCTCCCAGTGGTGGGGTCAGCTTTCTCGCCTTGCTAGGGGGTATAGGGGGAACCAAGAGTGGTTGTAGGAGAGGTGGCACAACAAACACTATGAGTACACTATAATACACTATGATACACTATAATACACTATGATACACTATTTACAGTCTGACACAATATTAAATAAATTGCGTGGCTAATTTTGATCTTGGTCCTTTCCTCACGTATTACAGGCTGCTATAGCCCGCGGATTTTAAATAGTCAAGCAGTGCTCTTAAAGCTTTCGTTCTCGAATGCCGCGAACCTGCCGGGAACAGGAGTGACTTGGTGCTGCCAGCTGGAGATGTTGAACATTGAACATTGAACATTGTTTATTTCCACCTTGAACGATGGGGGATGCCGAGGAAAAAAGCTGTATGCACAGCTTGACGAGCCCTCGGCACCCCTACAGAGCAGACAGCAACAGCTTCACATTTAAGAAATCATAAAACAAATTACAAGATATGCACTATGCTAAATTTATACAATGGTAGGTACACTTCAAAAGTACAGAAATGGCTATGTACACATTTTAATAGTGCTATAAATGTCTCTTTTATTAAATGAAGTGATGTCGAATCCCACTGATGCAATATGATTTAGCAATTCTGGAAGTAAATGCTTTATTCTCTGATGTCCAAAATTTGTTCGTGATTGAGGAATTTGCCATGGATGAATGAGACGAGTTTGGTATAATGAAATATGTGGACGAAGGTCAGCCAATCTCAGGAAAGTTTCGTGATTACCACGAGTTGCAGCTTGATATGTTAATATTAAACGTTGATGATAAATATCTGATACGTCAGTTATTTTATATTTTTCAAAGAGAGGTAGAGAGGGGGACGTCCATGGGACATCTGCCACGGCACGAATAGCTTTCTTTTGTAAAACTCTGAGTGTGTTAAAATTGGTCAGACCAGTAGATCCCCACACAAGATGGGCGTATGTTAAGTGGGGATAAAAAAGGGACCTATAAAGTTGAAGTTTAACACTGGTGGGTAAAATATATCTATATTTATTTAGTACGCCTACTACTCTTGACAGTTTACTACAGATGTGCCCCACATGCTCATTCCAAGACATATTATAGGAAAAAAACACACCCAAAGTTTTAACCTTATCAGTAAAATGAATAACATCTGGACCATAATACAGAGGAGTGGATAAGTTAAGCCGAGTGCCTGAGTGTAGTTGGAAAAACACAGCCTTACTTTTATCAGTATTTAGACGGAGAGAATTATTTGCACACCACACCCTTAATTTGAAGAGAACATTGTTGGTTTTAGCAACAACTTCTTCAATATTTACACCAGAAATGATCATAGCCGTATCATCAGCATAAACAATAAATTCGACTTCGGAGTCTATAGAAATGATGTCGTTGATATAAAAAAGAAATAAAAGAGGTCCTAGAATGCTGCCTTGCGGTACCCCGCACAAAATTTCAAGTATGGATGATTTATGATCGTTTATGGAAACATATTGGCAACGGTACTGCAAATAAGACCTTAACAGGGAAAACGAAACACCTCGAAAGCCGTAAGAAAATAACTTGTCTAAAAGAATACCATGATCAATGCAGTCGAAGGCTTTACTAAAGTCTAAAAATACACCAATAGTTGCCAACTTTTTCTCTAATCTATCAAGTATGATCTCTTTCTGGTGCAAAAGTGCAGTTTCGGTTGACCTAAATTTTCTAAATCCAAACTGACATTCGGCTAAAAGATTATGATTTGATGAGAAATTTGTAATCCTGGAGTGTATAATCTTTTCCAATCCCTTCGAAAAAACAGGGAGTATTGATATAGGACGATAGTTCCCCAAATTGTTTTTATCTCCCGATTTGAACAGTGCGATGACTTTAGCAATTTGCATTTTCATTGGAAATACGCCAGATGAAAAAGCAAGATTGTAAATGTGTGTTATATAAGGCAAAATGAGATCAGCAACATATTTTATGGGTTTAATATTGAGGTTATCAACATCGGTACTGAAATTGTTTCGTAAATTAATTATAGTAGAGTATACTTCATTTTCGTCGGTAGGATGAAAAAAGATAGAATCACACACTCTCGGTATATTTTCAGCTGCATCACTACAATAAGTTCCCGCGCCGACCTTAACGAAGAAATTATTAAATTCATTGGATAAAGGAGAGCCACACTTTTCTATTCCGTTAATAAGCAGCTTTTCTATTTTCTCGTAATTGGGCGTCTTACCTGAAAGAGCAGAAACTCTTTTCCAAAGCAAATCGGGGCGTTTCATACATTCGGAGTCAAACTGATGCATGTAGTAGACGCGCTTTGCACGTCTTAAATCTGCATTTAGGCGGTTCCTAAATGATTTGAATTCCGAAAGCTTTTCCAAGTTCCTCGATTTTAAAAATGCTTGGTATAAGGCAGTTTTAATGCGCATCGATTTTAAATGTTCCTTAGTAACCCAGGGCTTACGTGCATGTTTGTTTGTCTTCACTATTTTTAACGGAAACGAAGAAGTATACATATTTTTAAAAACTTCAATGAACATGTCATAAGCTTTGTTAACATCGGTTATGTCCAGTATACTATTCCATTCTGCGCCTTCAATATTTCTTCTAAAAGTCTGCAATGTTTTATCGTTAATATTTTGGATGTATCTAGGGGAAGAACTACCGCTGACCTTCGTTGAAGATGACGTTTGCTTATGAACCAGCATGAAAATAGGCAAATGGTCACTTATATCAGAACAGACAACCCCAGCAGTAATGTCAGAGATGTCATGATTGGTAATGAAAAGGTCAAGTAACGAAGAACATGACACTGTAATACGCGTGGGCTGGAGTATCATATTCCGAAGATTATGCGAAGATAATAACAATAAAAGTTCCGACTGATAATGAGACACCTGAAGCATATCAATATTGAGGTCCCCTCCGAGGATGAAATTGCACTTTGTTTCACATATTGTAGCAAACATCTTATCTAGAAAATCTAGCAGCTCATGCACCTTTCCATGTTTGAGGGTGGTCACAGAGTGTTTGAGGGTGGTCACAAGTGTTTCTCGGTGGTTGCTCACCGCTCTGCAATGCCAGAGAATGTGTTCGATGTCCTCCGTGGAACCACAGGCACTGCAGGCTGGGGATGTCAGGCGTTTGATGAGATGCAGTCGAGAAGCGGTTCGGGCGCAGCCTACCCTTATCCGATGAAGTAGAGCTTGTTCGAGCCTGCTGAAGCTTTTCTTGGGGATTGTGTGCGGCGGTGTTCCAGCCGCAGTTTCAGGGTCGGGGTGAAGTTTCTGAATGGCTTTTTGAATAAGGCTGTTTGACGAATTATATGGATGTACGGAGATTGTTGGTGTGACATCCGCATGAGCAGCACGTGCGAGAGCATCCGCAGTCTCATTTCCTTGAATGCCAACGTGAGAAGGGATCCACTGAAACTGGATGGATGCACCTTCCATAGCTGCCTTCTGCACTAGGTGGGCTATAGTGCGAGCTAGCGGAGATGCTCTTTCCAGGTTCGTGAGTTGTCTCAGAGCTGCTTGGGAGTCGGAGAAGATGACAAAGTGATGTAGCTCCGCGTGCTTGAAAGTTTCTTGTACGGCAAGCCAGATGGCAGCAAGCTCGGCACATGCGGTGTTCAGGCATATGTCCAAACGACCTTTTGTGTGAACTCTGAGTTGGGGAATGCAGCAGGCAGCTGTTGCGGAATTTCCACGTATGCTACCATCTGTATAAATATGCGTTTTTCCTGCGTAGTCTGTAGTTATCAACTCCTCGGTAATGGACCGTGCTACGCAATCTGCGACCCTACCTCGCCGAGGCAGGTCAGGAATACTTGCCAGTATTTGCAGATTCTCTTCGTCGCAGTGAGGCGGGAGTGTCTCTGGAACATTAGAAGGATAGCCGATTGTTGAACGAAATGCTTCACCCATCCTTCCTAAAAAAGAATTATGCCTCGCTATGATGCCTTCGATGAGTTGGATTGTATTATGTGCACTGTGAAGCCTAGTGAAATGTCGAAGCACTCGTTCTTGTGCTTGATTCCGTAGTGGGGAGTCGCCGGCTTCTACGAGTGTGGGCACATTTTGTGATGAGCAGGGCAGGCCGAGGCAGAACCTTAGCGCCGTTCGGTGGAAAGTTTCAAGTGTTGTCCATTGTGATCTTGCTATGTCGAGTAGGGGAAGTGCATAGAGCACTCTGCTTACAATGAGACCCCGATAGAGCGTCAACAGTGATGACTGGAACGGACCCCAGTTTTGACTCGCGATGCGGTGAAGAGCCCCACATAGTTTACGAGACTCTTTCATGACATGCTTAACAGCAGGGCGCCAGTTAACTCTGTCGTCTATAATGACGCCGAGATATTTAACTTGTGTCCGCCTTCGAATCCGTTCTCCTTCCACGCGAAGTCTTGAGAATTCGGAACGTAATCGCCCTCGTGGTCTGTAGGTGAGTGCGGAGGTCTTAGCAGTAGACAATGTGAGGCCAGCGTGAAAGAGGAATGCCGAGGTGGTGCTGAGAGCCTTTTGGAGTTGTGCTTCAACTGTTGTTGAGAGGAGCGTTGGGCCAGCACACCACAGTACGACGTCGTCAGCGTATATTGCACATTTGACTGGAAAGATACTTTCTTTTGGTAAAGCAGGGGGAGTGCTGCCATGACAACGTTGAAGAGTAGCGGGCTGAGGACACTTCCCTGTGGCACTCCTTGTGTGCACTCGCGTGGCGTACTCAAATGCCTGGCCAGTCTAACTTGGAGCGTTCGTTTGCTTAGAAAAGATTGCACAAAGGCCAGGGCCCGACCTCCTACCCCGATTAATTGCAATCTCTCTATTATTATGTCGTGAGGGAGAGCGTCGAAAGCACGATGTATGTCCAAGAACACGGCATGTAGAACGTGTTTCTGTGCTTTGGCCTCTTCAAGAGACGAGGCAAGATCTCCGATGGCATCTGCTGTGGATCGACCTCTTCTGAAGCCCGAAAGTTCGTGTGGGAACGCGTTTGTATGTTCAAGTTGCCAAGTGAGACGGCGGTGGATCATCCTTTCCATTAGCTTGCAGGTGCAAGACGTCAGCGATATTGGGCGATATGAGGACAAGTCATTCGCGCGCTTTCCTGCTTTCTTCACAGCTATCACGGTCGATTGTAACCAGGCATCGGGTAGTACTCCTCTCTGCCAAATGCTGTTGAAGTAGGCTAGTAGTTTGGGTCGGTCTTCTTCGTCGATGTTTTTTAGGGCCTGGTTGGTTATACCGTCAGGTCCTGGGGCACCCCGTCGACGGCAGTTTGACAAGGCGTAATTTAACTCTGATAATGTGAAGTCGTCGTCAACTGACTTTTTTGGGAAGTGTGGAACGGGAGGCCTGGGTCCAAGAAAAACTGCCTTTGGTGAGTTGATGTGAGCGGTGAATTCATCTGCAAATCGTTCTCTGAGGGTTGCGAATGAGATTTTGTTTTTGATGGCGATCGCTGCGAAGTGGTCTTTAGGTGGGACTGCAGTGAGTAGACATTTGACTGTCGTCCATGGAAGGCGGGATCCAGCGTCAGTGTTTAGTGAATTACTTCTCTGTTGCCATTGATGACGGCCAAGTTGTACGGTATATCTGCGAAGCTTGGCCTCAATTCGTCGTGATGTTGTCCAGTCTTGTGGTCGCTTAGAACGTCTAGCTATTCTTTGAGCTCGCCGGGATGCGGCGCGAAGGTTCAAATATGTCAGGTCTGGGACTGGTTTTGTTGTTGGGAGCGTTATTTGTTTCGTGGCGACTTCGAAGGCGGTGGTTACGGCCTCCTCGATTGCTGGAGAATTTTGGCTTGTTAATATCGTGCTAAGGGTTACGCGATAAACATCCCAGTTTGTAATCTGATGCGTTCTGACCTTCCGTGGGATCGCCGTGATGGGGAGGAGCAAGATGGGCACGTGGTCACTTCCCCATGTGTCAGGTTCTGCATTCCAGACCATCTGTATTTCGGGTGATACGAATGTTAGATCGAGAACACTGTCTGTTTTAAGGAGAGGACGAATGAATGTTGGCGATCCGTCGTTGAGGCATCTTAAGCCTAGGTCTGTCGTTACATGAATGAGCGCATTTCCCCTTTGTGTGGTTGTGTCACTTCCCCAAACAGGGTGGTTCGCATTAAAATCTCCGCACCATATAATTGGCCCAGGACAGCGTTTTCTGATCTTTCTCATTTCATCGGGATCCCATGGTTGGTTAGGACGTATGTAGCTTGAGACAACAGTAATATCTTGCTTGTTCATTCTTATTGTTACGGCTGTATGTTCATCGTATAGAGTGTTCAAGTCGCTAAGGTCGATTTCCATTTGCTTGAGGTGACTCTGCACGAATATAGATGCCCTAGACTTGCCGTCGAGGTGCGGTGTCTTACTGTGATATTGGACGTATGGGGATAATCGATGAGGTCCTGGTTCCACATACGTTTCTTGAAGAGCAAGAACATTTGGTTGAAGCTCCAGGAGGCGGCGACGAAGTTCGGCAAGTCGAGGTCGAAGAGTATTAACATTCCACTGGATGATCGATGGAAGCATCTTGATACGACCTGGCGCGACCGGCGCGCGCGCAGGGGATCCTGCAGCGTTGCTCTCAGGCATCGCTGTGTTGAGAATTTTTCACGCTAAATGACAAATAACTGGGGAAGAGGAAAAAGAAGAAGCAGTCCTCGCGTGAATTTCTATGTGTTTTCAGATTATATAGTTGATAGTCAGCGCCTTGTCCTGTGTGTTTTCTTCTCTTTGTCCGTGTGGTTTTCGCGCTGTTTTTCAATATGGATTATTACCAACTAGCCCAACTCTCCATTCTTCTATATTTCGCTCAGATGTTTGCCTATGCTCACTGGCACCATAAGAAAAGCAGGGGGATCGGTGGCCGAGTGGGCGTAAAGCGCACACCCAGCTCGACGCGCGTGGAGCGAAAGCTCGAGCTGCAGAACCCAGGGATCCTGGGTTTGAGCCCCACCCCTGCCCGTTTCGATCTGGATGAGCATCGTACCGGCGTGCGGTCATGTATCACTATTGCGTGGTGCACGTTAAAGACCCCAGGCTAGCGGTTGAACCGCACTGGCTAAATTGCTCATCTACAGCGAGTGACTCGTCGCAACTTTAAATGGCTGACCAACTACACGCTGTATAAATATCCCCACAACCCAATTTTAAGAAAAGCAGGACGTGTCTTGAGAATGTCATGATCGTTCAACAGCCACTAAGATCGCGGCCGGTAAGAAGGCCAAATAACGAATCTCCAAGAAAGAAGTGGGAACATGTTCAGCCCCAGGTTTCTTAAGCTGTGAGCAGCCATAGAAGGACCCGAGAGCGTCTTGCAGAGCTTCGCTATCGCACCCTCCTTCCTTTGATAATCATAAGGTCAGGGATACGGACACGGGCGTACAAAACTTGTGAGATTTGCCTCAAGATTCGGCCGCAAGGTGCCCTGCGGTGAACAGCAACGATGAAGACAAGTTTAAATTTGATGACACTCCAAACACGCCACAAGGTAGCAGGTCTTTGCTTACTTCATAAACTGTACCACTGGCACCCGACCATTAAAAGCTAACTGTTTGCACCTTCCCGCACCATCGTCTACCCGCCGTAACAACTATTGCAACTTTCTAGGCACATCTGGATAGACTAACTTTTTTAATATATCGGTTGTACCACTCCCTATTTCTCACTCTCAGAAAATAATAGAGTTGCACCTTCTTCCTAAAAGGAGGAAGAGAAATGCCCAATATATTTCTCCACAAAAGGACCAATTTTCTTCCTCTTAAAACGGAGAAAATGTTATTATCCCAAAGCGAATCAAACTTCCCAACTTTTCTTACCTATGAAAAAATTGTCTCCCCTAAACCAACATGGCGGTCTGTCGAAGGCCTTAGCCAGCTGCACGGCCTTTCACCAAAGTGACAGCGCACGGCATAATATCTTTCCGACGACTTTTACGTGCACTAAGGTACTCCAGACATCCGTTTTCATGCACGGTACCTGGTCTGAATTGTTTGGTTTGGTTTTCTGATCTGTGCGGCGCGAGGAAGAGACGACAAAAAGATCGGAGACCGCGCACGCCAAGGGTTTTTGGGGATTCAGCGATGAGCGTTGCACAATGACAGCAGTAAGCTACGTTTCCTCTGTAAATATGTAAACGTTCTACTTCTAACTGAATTGGTGTTTTATTAAAGTAAATGAACTACATTAGATTGATAATTTCTGCCAAAAACTGGAAACGGTGCCGAATTCCAGGGCTAAGAATAGAACAACTCAAGCGGAATACCGGCCGTTGCAGATCGTCCACATCAGTCCTGCGCGATCAATTAAGAAAAGACAAAATGGAAAGCGTGCTATCTGACGAGCGCAAAACCTCAAAGTCATCAACAAAACCCCTGCTGTTCTTGAAACTACAGAATTGGCTACTCTCACATCTGTCTTCGAACGCCTGACTACGAGCAACAACAGCTCTGTCAGATCGACACCAAGATCGAAGAGCCCATTTCTGATGGAGACCTTGTCGCAAAATACACAACTGTAGTCGAATACGACGATGAGGCCACAAGAATGATTTTGTTGCTTAGATCTAAGGCGCAAAATCTAGGACTAAAGGAACAGCAGCCACCAGCGCCGCCAACGGCGTCGCAGTCGACAAGCCGTTAAAGGAAAAAGCACTCAGAAAGATTAAGCTCCTAAAGGCTTCACATCCAGTGCTTCCACGATGACATCGGTGAGTGGCAAGGTTTCTAGGAAGAGTTCTGCAGCGCCGTGCACGAGAACGAGACTGCCCCGGTGCCAATAGTTACACTATCTGCGAACTGTCTGCGACCGGTCCAGCGGCTGCAGCGATAGCACTTCTCCAAGCCACTGACGCCTGCTAGGAGGACTCAATAGTGATCCTCTATGGGCGCTCAGGAGACAGGCGTCCCATTGAGCAGGACCATCTTGCAAAACTTGCGAACTTTGGCGATCGTTACTTCAACGAACGATACCAAGTTCCTACGCAGGATGTATGACCACATTAAAATAAACATCCGTGGACTGAATGCTTTTAGTATTGGACCTGAGACATACTCCACGATGATGTCAGACGTCTTGCTTAAGGCCCTTACAAAAGACCTGGTCTTGAATTACTACCGACAAGCTAACTCCTCGTTGCCAACAACGTGTGCGGAGTCCATCTCGATTACACATCACACCGCACACGTAGTGAACAACCGCTCAGTTACAACGATCTACATGCAGCACCAGTTCCACCACTTGAAGGGGCACTTTTGAAAAGCCTGTGCTTTCTTCGCATTGAAGTGGAGAGCAGAGAAAGAGTGGAATGAACTGAGACCCGACCAGAATCAAGAAGACAAGCACATAAAATCAAAACGCGACGCTCGACAAAATCATGAGCTGTAGTTCTGCAGCCATGCTCGGCATCCGGTTACTTATATAGCAGATAAAAGAAGCATCCAACTGAAATCTGCACTGCACACTTACCACTTAAGGAAAACAAAAATAGGCTATCCGGAGATATACGGTGTTTTCGATGCACGAGGACGGGCGGGCAAAATACCATCGGGGAAAGGTGGCATGGTTCTCTTGCTCGGGAAGATATGTCAAATGCATGTGTAATCCAAATCAAAGAGTAAGATAAAAAAAACGCTGGAGAAGAAAATGTCAGAAGCGTCCAAACCAGCATCTCCGAGAGTGTAGATATTTACCTTGACAAAGATATCTTTCTCCAGACATTTAGAGCCTGGGCAATTTTTGAAAATCAGACCTGTTACTTCAGGGCCGTCATTGACGGAGTCAGCACGCGGAAGTTTATTGGCAAAGACATGTCATGCCACCTCAACCTCCAGGTTCTGCGGACATAACACTCTGAGGTCGAATACTTTCGGAAACGCTAACATCATACCTAAAAAACGGCGACTCGTACAAGTACGACTTTGCCGCCATTTTAGTCAGTCAAATTTTTTCTCGAGGCTCTATAAATGTATTTTATCACCAGGGATATCATACAAGTACCGGCCGATCAGAAATTTTTGTAGCATCTTGGAGCAAGGTGGATATATTGCAGATGTGCTGCTCTTCCAGGCATGCCGTCTCTGCCTGGCATAGGAATGCTTCTCGGGTATGACCAGCTCTGGAATATCACTAAAGATCAAATGCGACGATGTTTGGACAATGAAAAGATAGTAGGAATCAATACTAACTTCAGTTAGACTTTTCAAGGCCTCATACTTTTGCAGTTTTGCTTGACCTGCAGTACACCAATCTGCTTACTAAGCGTCGGAGCATTCGAAGAGAAGCAAGTGAAGTCAACACGGCGCAGTTTCGAGAACTGTGAAAGTATAGGGATTACAGACTGGCCGGAAGATGTAAATGAAGAGTAGAATTCTGTATACAACGAGCTCTGCAGAACAATCACGAAATCGGACGAACGGTACGAAGTATATTTACCGTGGAGGTCCAACACGGGGGAACTGAAAAACAGATGAGCGCTATCAAACGACTCGAGTGGTTGAAATGACGACTTTTGTGTAACAAGCCCCTCGCGACAGGGTATGATGAACTCATTCGCAACAAAATTCCCGCCGGTCACGCGGAGAAGGTTCCCACCAGTTCACCGAGCGCTGAAACCTAACGCAAACGGCTATACTACACGCCTTACCAGCTGGGATTCGAAGCCAGTCACAGAAAACTGGACTTCGGTAGTTTTTGACGCGTATTCACAATAGCCAAGTGTCGCATCTCTTAATAAGCACGTAGAAAAAGGACCAAAAGTGAATGCTGTAAACGACTTAATTTTCGCGGGCTCAGATCCTCACGAATCGGACCAAAGCTGAAAATTTGAAATTATTCGCGGGTTCTAATTTTCGCGAATCGAGTGTAGCTTCCCTAGCATTGACATATTGCCCGAATTGTTCACGGCACGTGGTTTTCGCGCATTGTAGGCGATTCATGAAAATTAGGTCCGCGCAAAAATTTAATCGTTTGCAGTATTTATCTTGTCAAAATATTAATCTGCTTTTGCCTGCATCCATCGCCAACACAGCTGATATAGAAAAGGCTTTTTTGCAGATCAGTGTTTGAGCAGAAAACAGAAATGCATTGCGTTTGTTTTGGTTTGAAGCACACTAACATCATCAACGAAAATTAAAACATCGAAAAATATAAAATGACAAGTGCCCTTTGGAGCGTTTGGAAGCTCGTTCCGCTTGTACGTTACACTCCACCACATACAAAATGCGAGAGAGAATGAAAGACTACAGCCGAAGTACTTCGAAATTCGTTCTACGTTGAAGACTTCGTTGGTTGGAAGCCAGACGATTGAAGATGCAGCTGACTTCCATAACCAAGCAATGATCATTCTGAAGGACACTAGAATGACGCCCCGAGAATGGAGCTACAAATTCATGGGAACTATAGAATATGTATGGTGAGACTTCAGAGAATGCTTTCGCCAAGCCTAGGAAGGTTCTTGGACTTCAGTGGAGACCTGACGTAGATAGAGTGAAGATTCTTTCTAAACAGCACACTCAACTTTATCGCTTCTAAGGCTAACACTAAACGACATGTACTGTAAGCAGCAGCAAGAATGTTCGATCCTTTGGCAATGGTCGCTCCCTTTGTCATCGAGTGAAAATCTTGTCTCAATGTATCTGTGTATAGAGACAGGAATGGCATGTCCGTATTACAAAATGAGCTCTGAACTGGACTGGAAAATATGATGCACTGATCTGCCGCAGTTAGAAGACATTGACGACAAACCTGTGTACAATAAAGGTTTCACGCATGTTTGTTCGCTCAATGCAGTTGCACTTATTTTGTCACGCAAGCCTTTTGGCTTATGGAACCTGGAGCTTATGCAAAAGTCAAGGACACTGATGGGAAAGTAGGTGTGAATCTAGTCTTCTCAAAATCACGTGTGGCACCAATAAAAAAGCTTACATTTCCTCGAATTGAACTGATGGCTGCGGTCGTCTGGAAAACGAAGTGAGTGACTACCTTGAAGAGATCCTTAATTATTAGGACACTTAATTACTACTGGACGAGACAGCACCAACGTACTCACTTGTATCAAGTGGCCGGCAAACAAATGGAAACACTTCATGGCAAACATGGTAGCAAACTTTAATCCGGAAGTACACCCTCAAGCTGGGACCGCTGCCCTAGTCCAGCAGATTTACTAACACGAAAGAATAACACTAGACATTTTTGCGAACGAATTTATTGTGGTGGAATGGCCCTCAATGGTTTTGAACAGAGAAAAGCAGCTGACTCAAAGCGTCTCCTGCAAGAAAATGATCCAGATATAACTATAGAAAGGAAGGAAAGGGTGTGCATCATACCTCTCCAACTAACCACAGAGAGAGGCTCAACACTTTTAGAGTTACAAAAACGGGAGGTCAACTTTGACGCTTTCTTCGAGCCACTTCCGGGTACTCAGACCCACAGGAATCTCAAGACCAGGACAGACCAGCATCAGGACCCCCGACAGCAGAACTTGAACAAGCAGAAGTCTAATGGGTCAGGGAGCTCAAGCCGAGCTTATTCACAAGAACTGAAGGCTGTGACTGACGGACAAAATATCCATCGATCAAGTATACCTTCCTTCAGCCCTTCCGTCGACTCGGTCGGACCTCTCCGCATGAATAGTCGGTTGCAATACTTTCCTTTACGGACTTTCAGGAGGAAGTCCAAGACATCGCGGCGCAACCTCGCATGTGCGATTTTGGCTGCACTCTAGTTGCTCTCTGACGTCACCGGTTCGACCGCCGCTGCACCGCGAACAAAGAGGAGGAAGTTTTCGTATGTATTTCAGGCATCACCGGACGGCGCTGCATGTAAATAGGTAAATGGTGCGGTAAATAGGGGGCGCACACCCTGCGGAAGCCATGACGCAAATTCGATTGCTCGTTCAGGGTGCTGCTCCTTTCTTCAATCATCTCGCCGAAGCCATCCGTGGATTACGCGCCCGATTCCCATGGTCCCAGTGACGACGCTTTTTTCTGTCTGCGGGCAGATTGCACCCCGGCCGGATCCACCGCTGTTGCCACGTCCGGGCACTTTCATCAACCGGCTAGCAACCAGGGACGTCGACAGAAGAGCGTCTACTTAAGCAGCTTCAACAGTCGGGCCAGTTGGGGCACTGCGCCACTGCGGAAGCCATGACGCCAATTCGCATTGTTCGTTCAGGTTGGTTACCTCAACCACGTCAAATGCTATTGCAGCAATGACCCTTGTCTGTTTTTGGTGTCGTGCCTCAACGACGAATGTGTGCTCTTGGTGGAAAGCGATCTGTTATTACTGTTTCCAGTACTCGTGCGTTTTTTCGGTATCTCAGCTTCTCTTATTAATGTCGGGAGATGTCGAAATAAATCCGGGCCCTGACACCACCATTGCACCACGTAGACAACCCAGTACCCCGATACCGACAGCGCCCACATAGCGAGTATTCTAGCTGCTGTGCGAGGTGGTGCATTTTTTGAAAATTTGCAAAGAGCGAGTTTACCTGAGGAAAAGTAAAGAAAGAAAATGATGGTAACGCAGCGACACCATCGGTCTTCAAACAATACGGCGCCGTTTCTCACGGGAGACAAGAGATGGCGCAAGCGATCGCGATGCCAACTGCTGCCGCCAACGAACGAGCATACGGCGCCGAGAGCCGGCGTCCCTTGCAGACGATCGCTTCGACTCGAAAGCGGCGCAGCTTTTCTGATATCAGTTGCCAATGCATTGATTTTATCATCTACCACTAATAAACATATTGAACGGACAGATAATCGATTAAAAAATTAGTTTGTCGGGATATTTTGACTGTTTTCTTCGGGGTACTGATGTCGTCTGCTTTGCAGTTCCTTCGTTACCGGGCCTGTCTTTTGTTTCTGCAACTGTTGCGGCCTGCGGAACGCGCGCCACTTTTGACTCGAAAAGATCGTCTGCTAAAGACGCCGGCGCTTGGCACAGCACATGCTGGTTCGTTTGCTGGCAGCTGGCGTCGCGACCGCTTGCGACCTCGCTCTTGTCTCCGCGCGAAACGGCGCCGTATTGTTTATACACGGGTGGCTTCGCTGCGTTTCCATATGAACTAAGCCTTTTTCTTTCTTTACGTTTTGCCTCGGGTAAATTCGCTCTTGCAAATTTAAAAAAAAATGCTCCATATGTGGGCAACGCTGCACAAAATTGTAGTGCGATAGGATAAGAAACCGGAATTGCGCGGTCGATTTAAAAAGCCAGCGCTTCTTGAATCACCCAATGATTAATATTGGTCTACCGCATATTTTGATACTTCGAATATAAACTATTTTTCTGTTTGCAAACACAGAACCACTGCTTGCGTATGAAGAGACTCCCGTTAGCTCCGTCCTTTGCAAGCCTGTCGAGCTTGCTTCCTATGTCACCAGTGCTCCAAAGCGTTAAGTGCTACGCGGACAACAAAGTTGGAGATTTAGCGAGGGTCTTCGGCCATACGATTTAATGACTCGAACGAGCAAGTTTGCTTACAAGGATATTCGAAAAAATTTAACAGATCTCGCCCTTCTTTGTTCTTTTGGCTTTCACCTGGAGAATTAGTGGTTAAATGTTTCATTGACGTGTCAAGCAGCGGTGTTAGGGTGGGCTTTTTCATCGTTTTAATGAACCGGAAGTTTCTGGAACGTCAAAACTAAAGCACCGCCTAACAACGTTTGCAAAAAAAGAAAAAAAGAAAAAGGAAGTTTGAAGGCCGGTTTTTACATGAAGCTGAAGCTGATGCTAGCGCACGCACGTGTCGTCAGCTACTTATCGTCTGCCATGAGCAACAGTTTGATGGTGCGATACAAAGCTGGTGAACGCTCCGGTCAGCACGCGCTTAGCGCGAGGTCAGCGCTTTGCTTGTAGCGCTCAGCCGTGTGTGAACAGGGGTGCTATTCTGGTCGCAAACGGGTACCTTTCGAGTTGTGACGTATCGAGAAAGAAGGGGCGGAGCCTCAAACTAGAATGATTCTTGTTTGAGGCTCCGCCCCAACGTTCGGGTTCACGCACGCGGTCAGCTAGAATTTGACGATCCCCCTACGTCGCGATGACGTGTCCACGCAGTTGGGGCGCAGAAATCCCCGCATTTCCCCCTGTTCTTTTTGTTATCTTCTTTCTTTCCTCCGGGAGTTAGAACGAGCGAATAACGGAGAAAAGGATACCTTCCGGAAAATGGAAGGAAACAGAGAAAAATAATATTATCCTTTTATAAAATACGAAAGATTATTTCAATAATTATGACGTAAAGTAAATTTAGCTAAGATATCTCTAACTTGTTTTCTCGAAGTCTTTCGCTACGGTCTTTCAAAAGAAACATGGCGAAAACCGCGGTAACGACCTTGTGGTGTTTGTGTCTCGTTGGCGTCGTTGCTTTCCCTGTTTCTGCACGATACGGATCGTATTACGAGAAGAAAATATTATGTGAAGGTACGCTGCGACACCGATCATCCTTTGTGAAGCCTCCGTGAACATAAGCTGCAAATGAAATTTCCTGTTTGCCCGTGAAGGAGACTCCAAATGGATACAGAGCTGACGACGACTCTGTGATAATATATGACAAGTCATGAGATTGACGCAGAGTGCACCCGTTGTGAACATGCTGTGGATGATGCAGGAAAGTTTCTTCGGGCAGTTTTAATAATGCTTTGCTCCCTTTGCTCACTGCAGTGATTACGACGGTAGTCCCCATAAGCCATGCTCTTTGCTTTCGGCGCTGAAGAAATGGACGCGACCGCATAATCTCGGGCAGTCTTTTTACTTACTTTTTTATTTGCAGAAAAGCTCGCGCAAAAAAGAAAAAAAAGAAAAAAGAAATTACGTTTTTACACGTCCCTACATAGGTACCTCGCTATCCCATTGGCTTCATTGCGCGTGACGATTCAACGCTCTTTGCCATGGGAACGTTCGTGAAACTAGAAAGCCTCTGTTTGCCGCTAACAGTCGTTTTTCGAGTTCGGGCTGTGACGACAAAATGACGTAAGAACAAGAATGCACGAGAGTATTTGCATTGTTTTAACTCGACAACCGTACCCTTGGCGTGATCAACGGCGTGATAAACTCGAAAGAACATGGCCGCGATGCTCGTCGGATCGACCGCGGCTGGGGTTTGACATGCGATCGGTAACTTGATCAACGCGCACACGAATGCTTTCGTGCTGTTGGATGAGCCCATTCGGTGGCAGGACCGGATTGAAGAGCACGGTGAGCTGGCGTTCAACGTCTCCGGTATAACACTTGGCGAGCTGCAAGACTTGGCTTCCATTTGTGCCGGTGTTATGAAGCTTGAAAGTGGTAGTGTTGTTGTGGCTCGTAACGGCAGCCTTGTTGAGATTATGAAGACGGTAATAGACCTTCATTCAGCGTTGCCATGCGTCAAGATTCAAAACCTCACCTTGTCACAAAGTGACCAACGCTTCTGCGAGCACGGAGGCAGCAGCCAACGGTCTGAGAAAGAATTGTGCCGCCGCCACGACCGCCAGTGATCGCCCCAACGGCAAGAAAACAAACGACAAGCTCATTGAGGTTTGTGTAGCGCTGACTGCTGATTTATCGGACGACAAAGGTGAATTATGTAAAACGCAATGTAAGTTTGCCAGCGTTTTGAAAAACTAACGCGTTTCGTTGAAAATTTAATTTGCGGAATTTGTTAACGCCTTGAAAGTTTGATGGGGACTGCATTGTGAACGCAGCCTTCACACAAGTGCTTTCTGAAGTGTGTGTTTTGCCTGCATGCATATAAAGAGAGAAACACTGCCTATATGGTGCATAAAATAAAGTAAATTTCGCTTATCCTGATAATGTTGACTATCTATTGAGTGCTGTTGATCGTAGTGGCGTAGCCAGGAACTTTTGAGGGGTGAGGGGGAGGGGGGTAGAGGTGGCTGGGTTGTTCCTTACTTGGGGTGGGGGGGGGGTGTCAAAATTTGTGTGTATATTCTAGTGCCCGCCGGATTTGGGGAGGGGGGGCGAAGCCCGATAAGCCTCCCCCCTCGCCCCCTGGCTTCGCCACTGGATGATACCATATGGGGAGCATCCTACATTCACAGGCTGCCATAAGCATGTGCAAAGCCACTGAACTCGTACCACAATGGCAAGATAGTTGCTGACATTCTTCACCTTACGTAGCAGTTCTTTCTTTAGTACATATGCTCGCTTTTCCTTCACACATCTACTCTGCTTCCGCTTGTCGTTTATGCTTGATGGTGATAAGTCAACAGTGCGTATTTTCTCTGCATCACAGGCAAATTTCAAAAATCCAGTTCACAGTGCTCTTTAACTTTAATGAGTTACTGTCACTTTTGAAACGACAATCTATTTAATTGGTATCATAACCTTTACATTAAACACACGTGTGTTGAATGTAGGACAATGGTATCTTTATTGTTTTTCTTGGTCACGGAGATGACAACCATCCACAAGATTGCACTGGCTAAATTTCTCGTCTACAGTGGGTAACAATGTTACCACACTCTGTCAGACTAAACTCCTGCTGTCTAAACAACTAACGATTCATTTTAGAACACACCTGTTCGTAGTTTATTGCAGGGCATCGAACAGTGTTTCTTATGACTGTCCGATGACTGACATGCAATTCCAGAAGCTTGGCGTGAAAAGGTAAAATATCTAATTGATACAATAAAATGCCATCAGCAACCCATCCAGATTTTATTGCGTGATTGACAGTAGCTACAAATCAGCAACAAATGGTCAACTGTAGACATAGGCACTAAGCGTGCACTAACTTCAAAGCGGTAGAAACCCTGACGTTTTAACGCCAACTTACCGCCATGTTGTTAATGGCAAAGTGGTGTTTGCAGCAAAGTGTTGGAGTCCTTCAGAACGGTGACGGTCTCATTCAGACCGATGATGATGGTGACGAAGGTTCAGTTAGATTCTAGGTTCAGTCAACGCACCCCACGACGTCGGTGTGCTTGTCGTGGTGGCGACGAAAGCCTTCTTTCGCACATGCCTCAGCTGCCTCGGTCCGGGGTTTTGTCGACCCAGCCGTCTCTTCCCAGCCGGTTGACAACGACACTCGCGACGGCCGTCACGGCTCTGATCACCATCCACTGGGCATTAGCTATGTGATCATCGGTGGCAACCGCGCCCTTGTAGTTCCCCGTTGCGAAAAATCTCAGTGCGATTCAATTAGTAGCTGCTGCTCGACGGTCATCATCTCTCATCGTCGCCGTCTCTCGTCGCGCAGCTGGTCACACTGCGATCACACGGTGCTTTTCGACAAGCGGTATTGTCGTCAGAAACAGTCGTCGTGCATCGCGAAGGCAACCGGGTGCTCGCGGAAAACCCGTCATTGTACGCGTTGGTCGAGCCATCGTTGCGCAACAAGCATCGCCGCCATTTTCTACGCTCTAGAATCCTGCCCAAAGCTTGTTCCCCTTCGTGCAATAGAAACAGAAGTTAAAAGCACGAGCACATCACCCCGAACGATGCTTGCACGAACGTTGGCTTGCACTGCGCAAGCGCGCCTGCTCGACAGGGACGTTGAAAGCCCGGAGCACGTTCTTGTAGCTCCTACACCCGCACTAGCTCGCACTCATAGTGAAACAGAGAGTAGGGTGTGTCGAGTAATACCGCAGTTAATCTAGTTACGCGACTTCCGCTATGTGCTACGTAGGTCGGACGTGGTCATACGTCACTTTGTCGTCACGGTCCGAACTCGAAGAGCGACAGTTACGGCAAACGGTTGCTTTCGTGTTTCGCGAACGTTCCCATGGGAACCGCGTGGAATTATCACGCGGGCTGTGGCCAATAGGAGCGCGCGGTTCGTAGGGGGAGGAGTTTTCGAGAAACACGAACGTGACCGTTTGTGACCAGAATAGCACATGGCCTTTATAGCGGTCACTGAGAGACGGGGAAACGGCGGCGCGTGTCTTTCGGAGCGCCCGCCTTTGGCACGGGCTTTCTCACTGCTGACCGGGCTTGCACGCTCGAGGTGCCCTGAGACGTCAAAGCGCTGACGAGGGTGAGAAGCCTGCGCTTGCGATGGGAAAACTGAGGCTCTTCCTGCCTTTTCACCCTGTCATAGATTCAAAGGGGTTGTAGGAGGGGACGAGCGAAATGGAACGTAATGTCCTCTCAGTCCTCGGCTAATGAGACAATTCTTTTTCTGTATCTTTCTTCTTCGACTACGTGTCCTCATCTCTAATACCGTCTCGGCAATTTTAACCATGATTAGAAACTCAGTTATGAGACGCCGCCATAACAAATGCGGGGCCGACATCCGCGTTGTCTTGGCACTGCCGTGGCAATGCGGTTGTTTGCCCCATATTTTCATGGCGGCGTCAGCGAATCGGTGCCGAACATTTGAGATTTGGAGCCCAACACTCGCCTTACCAGCAGGAAGTCGGCGTGTAGCGGCCGCTCTCTACACCGCCCTGGAGCGTCGTCTCAGGAGTGTGTTGTCGTAGCGCGGCTTTGAGAGAGCGAGCGTGTCAGTCGTCGTACGCACGAACGCTGAGAATGCACCGCGGGTTGAGACAGCCGTACAAGTTTCTGCTTCCAGGAGGTGTTCGTTTCCTCCGCCGTTATAAGAAGGAGGGTTCGCGTCGAAACTTCTTTTGGTGCGCCGATCGTATTGAGAGCCAGCCTCGAAAGGGCGAGCAGACGAGGCAAACGGCAGAAACGGAGCAGACTTTGCCTAAGCCAACGTTACTAGGTTACCTCAGTTGTGGAACTCCCGCGGAAGGGGTAGCCACCCCCTCTCGCCTCACTACTTCAGTCCGCCTCCCGTCGTTCGAAGAGCCATCTAGATTTTAGTCTTATGAAATGTGTGTTCCATAGAGTACGGTAAAACGCTATCTAGAACGTTGCGCTTCGAAACGTGTCAACCTATAGAATTCACTGCAGCAGCAGTGCCGTCCGGCGCGTCGAAGGACGGGAGGTGGAGTCGGGATGAGTGAGGAGGGTACTGCTAGTGCAAGCAGCATCTACTGGGTGTGATCAGGAGCGGCCAGGTCTTAGATCGCCGCAAAATTCGGTTTCTTAACCTAATGTGTTCCGAGTTTTGTATGAGCGTTGGCCTGCAGGTGGTGAATTTTTCTAAACTTGCAAAGAGCGGGCTTAGCTGAGGAAAAATTAAAAAATGAAAAAGGTTGAACCCATGAAACGCAGCGGAAGCCACCGGTCTTCAAACCAGAGGGGCGCCCTATGGGTCTGAAGACCGGTCGCTTCGCTGCGTTCTCCATAGATGCGCTTTCTTTTTTTACTTTTTCTCAGGTAAGCTCGCTCGTCGTGAATTTGTGTTGCACAAAATGCACCACCTGTGGTCAACGCTATACAAAACTCAGAACGCATAGGGTTATAGAAACCGAATTTCGGTCGACTGAAGAGCCTGCCCCTCGAAACACTCTGTATAATCAGTTCCATAACTGAGCAAACCTAATAACGTTGGCCTAAGCCTCAACATAGTCGACCGAGCGACGAGCAGACAAGAGGGCTTGGATGAGAGCGTGTCGGTGCGCGAGGCAGGTCTGGGATTGAGTTACTTTTGGCGTCGTTAGCAACGAGGCAGAGAGGCACAGAGCGATAAACTGGTATCCCGTTCACCAGGCAAAAGTAACTCCCCGCTTGGCCGCCGCCATGTTGTACAATTTTGACCACTCGACACGTGAACGTACCAAATCCCGTGGCTTTTACGCAAACAGAGCCGAGATTCGTATTGCGGTCGCTGTAACCAACATAATAAACTATTTTCTTAATACTGTTAGCCACAGAGATAAGTGTCTAGCTTGGATAAACACTCAAAATACAGCTCCGCGGCTGACGGCATCTAGCGGAGCCATTGCGAAGCTGCCCAAGCTTTTGCTCGCAAACGCATATTTCGGACTTAAAGCCAACTTAACATAAGTTATCTTGTCGGTACTGTGACTAAATATCAGTAAGCAATTATTCCTGCGCGGTACTTCGTAAGAATCTAGACGTAAAACTATAAGGCGAGGTGTCTATGGGTCAAAATGTGCGACATAGCGGTGACGAATGGGGGTCACCTTCAACTGCCAGTTTATCGCTGTAAAGCCCTCTACCTCGTTGGTCTTTGAGCATGACGTCATGCCGGGTCCTGCCCTATTTAAACTTACTTCCATATAAATTTTCCAGACAATGGCTCTTGACCGCTTCCTTTTCAGTGTTCGTGCGTACTGCGCGTGATTAGCTCGCTTTCCCAAGTGACGAACATGCGCGCGCTGGGCTCAGGAGATGAGCGCTGGGCTGAGGACTTGCAAGTATTAGAATGGTGTACATAAGCGCGAAGGTGATCAAGAAAGTTGGAAAACTCCCGCGCATTGTGTGTCCTCAGCAAACGCCACATAGAATAAACAAACGCCTGTGCATTAGAAGATCCACGTCATCACATAGAGATCAAGCGGAGGCCCGGACTTGGTTACGAGTTCTGCGTCAGTGCCTCGGCTAGGCCTCGTGTCCATTGAACGCGTCGAAGGACTCTCGGCATCGGGCTCGGGTCCAGTTTGCTGAGTTGGCGCTTTCCGACTCTCGATGACGCTCGATGGAGGTGAGGTGTGTAGAGGCTTTTATTGTTTTAGGAATATTCTGCCTCAGTACCAACCTGGAGGCAGGTACCTAACCTTATCTGGAAATGGAATGAATGGAGCTTGCACATGGAATGAGTGGTAATTATGGATGGCAGACACGCTGGTGTGTAGGCCCGATAAAACGGTCGCTGAAAATTTTTAAAACAAAAAATTAGAACATAATTTTTTTCTCTAGAGAAACAGTTTAGGATTTTTGTAGAATAGAACACTTGTACTTGTGACTTAAATTTCTCAATCCCCTCAAGCGATAATATAGTCTGATATTTTAAAACAGACATGCGCATGTAATCCTTACGCAATTAAATATAACATTATCTGCGTCAGTTAGGAAACCACCCAGGACGAAATTTGCGGCACTTTATTTTATTTACCACGAAGTTTACCAAAGCATGTGCTGTCAAAGTTTGTTCGAAAACGTTTTCCACGGTGACTCAGGATAACATGCTACAGGAAGATTTTACGCTACACATTTCAACTATTTTTGTAGAACATGCACGCGTGTTTCGATTCAGTGCAGCCCCAATACAAGAAAAGTTATAAATCCCGAATATTGACATCGCAATGCGGCTGTTCGTTCTGGATAAGTACGTGTAGTTTCATACCAAGTAGCAGCAGGTGAGCACACGTACTTAATCACCGATCGACCGTCGTCAGTATCTTGCCAATAGCCTTCCGAATATCCCGGTTCAAATCGGTGACGCCGAGACAGATGAATGTTTGTCGGTACAATCAAAGCGGGCGTCTTTATGCACTGGCCTAGTTCCCGCCATTAAAAAAACGCATTATTTGAAAGTTTGTATTTATCCAAAACCATTCCCTCGGTGCAGTTGCAAAGGCGGCCTGCAGGATGCCTACATGTCTGTCTGTCTCAGGGTGGAGACATCCATTGTTGCCCTGAATGTGCCAGCGGGTCACGCTCTGCGCACTCGGTGCGTGATTTGGGCGGTAAAATGGCGTCCATGCATTAGGGCCATAGCTACGCGCTCGAGCTGAGTGACACCGGGTGGCGCGCACTTCAATATGCATAAAAACACGATTGGTCGGAAAAATGGCTGAGATGTCACCACTCACAAAAAAGCGCGCTTTGTATGAAGGCACTCTAGGCGTCCGGGGTTCGTGGCGCGTTCTGGTGAACGCGCGAGATGAACAAATGCTCTCGGACGATTTGAGGTAGCGACGATATTTCGCGCGATTACTTATTTTACAGAACCGCAAAAGACTGCGCTGATATCGTGTTTGTAGCGTAACGTGGGGCAATCCATCAACCGATCGGAGAATAATAAGGGCGGACGCATGAAAATTTGCGTGAGTGGATCAATCATGAACGATGCCTAGATTTAGCTGTCTTGATATTTTTGTAACGATGTCGCTTGAACAGTCTTTCGATTAAACCCGTCATTTTTGTTTGTTCTTGGTTTCTAGAGTGGGTTTTAAAACTACACGATACAGAGATTGTAAAAAAGTGTAAACACAACTATAACGTAACGCGCGTAGTTCCTTTTCGGATATCAGCAGGACATTGGCGAGATAAGAGGTTATTGACTGTTAGCACAGGCGCATAAAAAGCAATATCTGCGTTTATGAACTATAATCAACAGAGTTTCCGGAAACTGGACTCATTTTTATGTTCGTGCACTTGCTTGTGCCTTCATTTGAGCCTTCCTCGTCTGTAAGAACGACACACTTGTGTCGCTGTTGCAAGTTCAACTATTATTATTTAAAAAGGACCTAAATACAAATAATTTTATGACAACGCTTTTTTAGTCTTTTTTAATACTATTCAGAGAGATAACTTAACGTTTAGTCTAATTACAAAAATATAAAGCTCAAAACCAGCTAATATCCCCGCAAAAAACAAAAAACAAAATAACGTCTTCAGCTTTAATTGTTATGTTCATCTTCGAAAATCAACCTTCAAACACGTAATGATTATTTGTGTCTTTTAAGCTTAGTCCTCATTTTTGATGATGTGACTCGTCGGTTTTATTTCTGTTTGCTTGTGTTCGCGAAGTTCGGTGTTCGCGAAGCCTCAGTGTTACGTGAAATTGCGTGGTGTTCAGCTCGGCAATTATTCCGGGACCTACCGCGGTCGAGTCAGATCGCCGTGCACCTGAAGGAGTGCACAGTGAAAATGTTTGCAGCTCCCAATGTGCGTGAACGCTGCGATCTGCTCAACGTTATGCCTCTTGGCGCAGTTCATCGCCGACGAGACGAACGACCCTTCAAAACGTCGCCCAAGTTGTCGTCGTGCATTGGACATCAGTAGGTCATAGATCTCTTCCCGAGATAGTGTTGATAAAAGGTGCCGTTTCCACGGGACGATTGACAGAGGCTACGTGATCGAATTTGGCTACGCACTCGTACTCGTAGCCTCCGCACCCCGCAGAAAAGCACGCTCGACCAGGCCGCTCCGGCTTGGCTTAATATGAAATAAAATGATTGGAAAAGTTTTTATTTTTAATATTTTTTTTGAGGAGCATGGTGGCATTGTAAGCACGCGGAATTCTATGGCTCTCGTATATTGAATCAAAAAGAAATGCGAGATGTTCACTCGGCAACGTTCACTGAACCCACAACTAAATTCAGTCCGAGCAGGTAGTTTTAGCGTACGCTATACTATGTTGTATTACGTACGTAAGAGCCAGCAACGCTATACTAAAACTGTCTACTAACAGCGCTACACTCTCCATTTCATAAAGACTCTTTGTTGTCGAGCAAGGAGACCGGCAACATGGTGCCATTGGCTTCTGAGCAGTTACCTATAATTCTGGCAGCACTTTTCAGGGCTGACAGTCTCAGCTATCACGAACGCGTAGAGCGCTTACCTTCCGCAGCCCGGTACTCTTGCTCTCCGGCGCTTACCTTCCCCAAATCCCAAATCTCCCCCCCCCCCCCATCCCCACAAGAAAAAAAAAATGACGATGCAAACTCGCGTTCGGACGATAATCTCAGAATCTTGATTCCCGTGAACAAGGCTTGCCGGCGCCGCTACGAAATAGATACTGTTATACACCGAAAGAGAACCGATAAAGACTCAGGAATGGGGAGGAAGGGAGGTTTTGGGACCACTGGCCCTGGTTATACCTTCCTCCAAACCAGCAACGCCCGTTTACCAACCCCTCCTCTCTGCGTAAAAGCTAGAGAGACGCGCTTCCCTCCCCCCTCCCTCCCTCCAAGAAGAAAACAAAAAAGGCAAAAAGAAACGCTCATAAAATCCGGAGCATCTCAAGCGCCCAGCGGGAGAAAGGCGTCGGCTCTCCGTCTATCAGGGTAGCGGCTTTTATCAGCTCAATCCAGACCGGGAAGGGCTCTAGGGATGACGGCAGGCTGGAGGGACCCCTTCGCGTCTTGGGCAAAAAAGCCCCCTCCGGCGTTTTTTGACCCAGGGGGCCCCAAAAGGACCGCTATCGGCCCGAGGCAGCAGTCCGCCGCAGCGAGGAGCCCGAGAAGGTGGACCGTTCCTGGTGGATACTGCGCGGGCCAACGGTCCCTATTTTCCTCCGAAGGGTGCCGGCACGTTTTTTTACTACCCTTGAGGAGGCTAGTGGTTCGGGAGCTGCGCTTGGAGCAGGTTTATTGATTCGCGAGGGTGCACGCAAACCTCGGGCGCGCTGGACGCTCGTAGACAGGCACATACGCATGTGCATACCGAACGCACGTGTCGACGTGCACTTTTGTTTACGCTCACGCGCGTGTTCTTTAGTTTGGGCCATCAAATCGTAAATATTTCGAAACCCTCATTATAAATTTGCTCCAAATAAATCGGACGTATAAAAGCTGCTTGTTGAACTCTGAAAATGTCAGCTGCGTCTACTTCCCCGTAAAGCACCCGGGAGAGCCAGCGCTGCACTAATTTATGGAAAGCTTTCTTTATGGAAAGAGCTGCGCGAATGACGAGGTTGAAGACAGGTGTGGGCGTAAAATATACAGACTTCACTCGACACTGAGTGTCACGGAAGCACCTGAAAGGTCACTGAGCGTCACAGTGATGTCTGTTTGTTTTAGGTATATTTTTGAATCACGTCCTTGGCAGAACTGCCTTCATAGATTGCCGCGCCCTTCCGAGTGCGCGGGAAAACAGGCGCAGTGGATTTCTTCGAATGTACTACCATTTTCCAAATAAAAAAAAAGAAGTAACCACTCAACTATTTTGCTTTGACCAGTGACCAGAACATCACCATCCTTTTTTTGTAGGATGCGTAGTTTTGCCGCGGAAAAATATGAACCTGTGAAAGTTTCTGTATACAGTATACAACCACACATAAACAAAACTGTGTCCGTGACAATGTTCGGGGGTGCGGGAAAGGCGGTTTGTAAAAACCTCGGAGATAAACTTTAATAAAAAAAGGGAGCTACGAATAAGAAAACCGCAGAAACCGCCCCTACTCGAGATGCGGCCTAGGATATTGAATTTCAATGTGGCCGTCCGGCACGTTGCGGTATTGGACCGTGGAGCTTACGACGGATGGTGAGATGAACTGTGCGAGAATTTTCCAGCGAAATAAGGAAGACGCAGCAACGAGGTCTTACAATAGGATTCGGCGGAAACGCTTCTGCAATTTAACGTTTTTTTTTTTATTTGCACAAAGCTGCCGTTTTGCGAGGAACAGCGTGTGGTCATACTTGTCACCGGCGAGGACTCGTAGCGAAAATTGGTGCGCGGGGAGGAGAAAGGGTGCGCGTGACAGATCTTCGTTCGCAAGTCCGAAAAAGAACTTGCACTACTCATAGAAATGTTGTGATGCATTGTGGCGTCCAACCTTTTCTCATGCTTCACCGCCCGGCTACAAAAGAACGCGCTCGTAAACGAGCGATGCTGAGAAAGGTTGCTCGGGCTCGCTAGGGTGGGCGAACTGACCCAGCAGGTGCCTACACACCACTCCACAAAATAGAAATAGGGCGCAACTGTCTAGGTATGCTCAAGCACGGGACTTGATTACGTAGCTTAGTTAATGTTCTCGCGTTTTTGTTCCTACGCCACATTTATGTGGCCGCTCGCCAGATACCCTTTATGTTTTCGTAGGGTGTGGGCAGTATCCAGTCACGTTCAGATATAAAAGAAACTGGCAAGCAGTGTCTTCATTACAAATAACCTATGAGTGCAGTTATAAGTCGTCTCTCAAAACTTAATAAAAGGTTAAAAAGCGCGAACAAACGGGGACAATAAAGAAACACGGACGACAGGACAGGCGCTTCACTCTCAACTGGATTTTTATTAACACCATTGTCACCTATATATGCACACATATCCCGAAACCACATCGGATTCAATCGCCACAATCAGAGCCGACCTTCCAGAAACACCACCTCACTCCTGAAGCATATACAAAGACGGAGCGCTGACGCAAGTGTTTTTCTTTCTTTTTTATGTAGAATGCCTCTATAATCTCTCTTTCCGTTTTCTCTTCTGCTTTTTTAAAAACATTGTGCCAGTCAAATCAGGTTTACATCAACATCGCCTACAACGGTCAGCGAGATGGCCCCCCACGTTGTTGCGCACACAAAGATTATGTGTGAACGCAATGTGTATATATATAGGTGAAAATGGTGTTAATAAAAACCAGTTGAGTGTGAAGCGCCTGTCCTGTCGTCCGTGTTTCTTTAATGTCGCCGTTTGTTCGCGCTTTTTAACGTTTTATCCAGTAATGGACCAACTAGCCCAAACCCAAGTTTTAATGTCCCAAAACTGAACTCGAGGCAAATATTCACTTATTCGCAGTTGCTCGAACGGCGATGGTTGTCGCGTGAATTTTTATCTAGTTAACGTCACGTAATTTTTGCAAAAGGACGATAATCGCTGTGAAAGGAAAACAGATTTGTTTGAAATAATCAGCCGCTAAAGAATCGCCTTGCCTTGATTTTGAAATGACAGCGACTTGTATGGACAATTTTGCTACGCTTCGTTGTAAACACGCCAAACGGGAAATCAAAGTCAACGAGCCGCGTAAACAAACTGCATTCCAGCGGTGCAACAACTCAGCGGCGGCGATTCTTCCTTCCCTGTCTCCTTCTCCGGTTCCTCTAATTCCGCGAGGAGTCATACCCAATGTTCTGAGAATCGCCGCCGGCATCCAATCTCCTGTGCGCGCGCACGGCTCCCACGTTCAACTCGGGGTCGTTTGTTCAGCGCGTGGCAGGCGCGAAGCAAACAGACGAGAAGGGATGCCTGGATTCGAGGAGCACAACAACGACCAGACCGCTCTCGAGTAGAAAACCGCTTGCGTATATCTTTTCCGGTGCACGTTGCAGCGTACGTGCTCCAGTGAACAGGTAGCTGTGCTCGCAGGCAGCGGTGTCTGTTGCGCTTCCTCTTCTCCTTAGACGAGATCTTTCTTTGTCTCGAGTGTGCGTCGGAGAGCTGGCCACCACTCGTTATCGTTGTTTCTATTGAGATGGCGTTTCTTCTTCCTTCTCGTCCGTCCTATCTCTTAATGCCCCCGACGTGCTCCAAACTCCAACGCACCGTTCTCCAAACAGAAGAATAACACGAAATGAATCCCGTTTTTTTAGCCTGTCTTTAATTTTTCTTTTTCTTCTTTAATATCTGTCGAGTAACCTTGTTTACCTTCTTTCAACAACAAAAAAGTACCAGAACTTTTTGTTTTTGCGTTTGAGAGGTTGTGAAGTTTTTGCGTGTTGAACTCAAAGTGTGTTTTCTACTGAGCGCGTGCCGATGAACATTTCTTGGACTCGACAGTGGATTTTGAATTTTTTGTTGTTTCGAGATGAAATACGTATAAATACGAGATGATACGGCGAACAACTTCGCCTGCTCCTTGCGTAAAGAGGGCGTGACGTCGCGGCGCCGAGCTCTGATGGGAGAACGTGGCAGATAAAAGGATTTTGCCCTTGTGTGTACCCACTCTGTCCATCCATCGAAGCGATCAAGTTTACCTGCTCCTTGAACAGGGGATGCTGTGGCACCAAGTGTCAGGGCGCCGAGCTAGGACGTCGTTTGGTAGTCGTAGCGATGGCTGCCTTGCCTTTTCGACGGCTTTCAGAAATTCACCGGTTCTTTACGAACGAGGACTCGGCCTTCGAGAAAGGAAAGATGAAATAGTTTGAAGAGTAAACTTGTTCACCGTCTAATGACCAGCAGGCGTGCCACAATGAACCGAACACTGACGGCTGCGATGCTGTTTGCTATGCGCCGAAAAACTGATGGAGAGGATGAGACGAGAGCCTGCGGTGACGTCAGAACGCCGAGCTCTGCTTGGAATGATTAGTGGGTAGACGTAAGGCTAGCTGCCTTTGTCTCCACTGAACTCGCCAAACGCGTTAGAATACAAAACGCCGGCATTCGGCGTTTGGTTGTTGCATTGCAAACGCGTTCTACCAGTCCAGTGGAGAGAAAAGCAGCTGGCGTTAGGTCTACCCAGTAATAGGCATGTAGCACTCAAGTTTTAAGCAGCGCCTCCTCGTGAGCAAATCGAATACTTTTAGGTCGCGTTTCGATTGCGCGTTCTTCCGCTCCCTCAAGTTGCTGAAAGGCGCTATGAAAGAAAACACGAACAAAACAGCTGAAAGGAATGCATCCTTGACGTTTTAATTGGACGGTAAGGCAGCGAGCTGTACATTTTTGGTTGAGTTTATATTGTTTTATTTTACGCCCATGAACAGAGGCTGGGAGACGCTAGCATTCGAACGTGGCTTGTCTGGGATCGAACGCTACAACGGCGCTTATGGTCGCGTCTTACAGACGCCGAAGCCAACATTACATGGTCGTGTCTTGTGGACGCTCTCGCGCCCCCTGGCCGAGTGCAAGAGGCCTAGCATTCGAACCGGAGCTCGGCGTTCTGTCGTCCACGCGTGCTCTCGTCTCCTCCTCTCCCTCAGTGTCTCTGCGCATAGTCACGGGCAGAGTGAGAAGGGCAGGGCGAGTCTCTCGAACGGCCGACTTCCAGCACGCGCTCCGTGCTTTTCGCCGTGCTGTGACCGCGCGCGCACTCGCTCGAGGTGCAACAGACGCCCAAGAGGTGTCGACGCCTAGCCTCCTCTATTCGCGACTCCAACTAACTATAGGTGGTGCCACTCATTTTGCAAGATGGCGGGTTGTAGTGAGGTCAGGAGATGCTGTGCCGCTGTTGAGCCTGCCTAGTGTGCTGGCTTCACTGAGCGACATAAATTATTTCTGGTAATACGAGGAAGCTAGGGTGTCATGAGCGCAGGTCACCTCTTTAACCTGAAAACAAGAACGGTGTTTAGCGTATTATTTACGGAAGAGTGCGCGTTTTAATTCTGGAGCGAAACCGAAACTTACCTAAATTTTGGATTTAATTTCTTGATATAGGTCTTAATTTCCGATTCTTTCATGACTCAAGATGTGTCTCACATCGTAATTATTTACAGAGAAAAGTTGTTCGCGGAAACTTTATTTTGTGACATACATGCTCGATCCGGGCTGATATCTGTAGTTGTTGAAAAAATCAGTGCTGATATTTGTGCGTTCTCCGCTGCCTTTTTCTTGCTCAAATAATTGTCATGGGAAATAATGAACTGCGGGCCTTTTAATTGTTTTTTGGTTGTTCAGATGATTAATTGGTTTAACATTATTTCCAGCACAAGAATAAGAGAATAATTCCAATTTATACAATATGTCCACGAAACGCATACATTAATAAACGCTGCTCTCACTGCAACAACCCAAAGACGGGATCCGAGTCAGACAGCTGAAGAGAGAGAGAGAGAGAGAGAGAGAGAGAGTGTGTGTGTGTGTGTGTGTGTGTGTGTGTGTGTGTGTGTGTGTGTGTGTGTGTGTGTGTGTGTGTGTGTGTGTGTGTGTGTGTGTGTGTGTGTGTGTGTGTGTGTGTGTGTGTGTGTGTGTGTGTGTGTGTGTGTGTGTGTGTGTGTGTGTGTGTGTGTGTGTGTGTGTGTGTGTGTGTGTGTGTGTGTGTGTGTGTGTGTGTGTGTGTGTGTGTGTGTGTGTGTGTGTGTGTGTGTGTGTGTGTGTGTGTGTGTGTGTGTGTGTGTGTGTGTGTGTGTGTGTGTGTGTGTGTGTGTGTGTGTGTGTGTGTGTGTGTGTGTGTGTGTGTGTGTGTGTGTGTGTGTGTGTTTGTGTGTGTGTTTTTACAGCACCGCGTGACATCGTAGGGCTTCATATTACATCCAGTGTTTTACTATTTGTCTATCTTGATAACGATGTCAGAGTTTTTCATATGCTATAAAGAAAACAAAACTATACCTTTCTGGAAAGACTATTATGGTTAAATAGCGTATTCTAGTGATCTTGGCGTTAATTGGAGGCATACATTGCCGCGATTTGTATTAATATTATTAATATTGAAATTCACATCTTTGAATAAGTAATTCTTCAAGCTCTAATATAATTTGTTGCTTATGATCTAAATTTAAATGCACGAAGGAATATGACAATTAAACGTGTGCTAATTATTATGACTGGTGCCAATTGCAGCATTTTTAATTACAAATAAAATAAAAATAGTCTAAAATCAATGAAAACATTCTAGCTAATGTGAGAAATCCATATAAAATTATATTAATTGTGGTAAAGTATATTGTGCTATCAGAGTCACGACTTTCGACAATCGGCGAAACGTCCAAAGTCGCCGCCAATATACTTCCAAACCAAATACCCAAAAGTAAAAATTTTTTTTTCAATTATTAGTTTTTGTTAAACATTTATTTTCTTTTGTATTTGTTCGCCGTCGTTTTGCCAATCTCAGCCTTTCCAGTTCAAAGGAACGCCTACCTGCTTGCACACGTCTGCTCACTGCAGCACGTTTCGTTGGCGTTGGAAGCCGCTGAAACAGTAGTGAGTTTTAATATTGCGTATACGAGCGAACCCGTCAAGCCCTGTGTGTTTGCGTTAGCTTTGCGCGTTCCACACTGTGCGTGCGCGGAGCCCGAAATTGCGGTTTTGGATGGCGCATAGCGATGAGGCGCACGCACAACGTGGGGCACGCACCTCTAGCGCTAACGCACACCGCTTGCGTTTGCTTCTATGCGCAATACTAAAACTCTCCAGTAAGGTACAAATCCATACCGACTGCAGCACTACGTTGGGACAGTGAAAAGTGTTGTTTGCGTTCGGAAATGACATTTCGCGAGCCATGACCGCGCGCAGTTCCGCCGTGCCCGCGGAACAGGAGAATCGGGGGACCCTCACTAGAGCGCTTCCCGTTTCCGCCACGGGAGGGCGAGCGCCGAGCTGGAGACGCGAATACTCACAAAGCCTGTCAGTTCGACGACGGAGCTAGAGAGTGCCCGGTCGTAGATTTGGAGCGCTAGGGTCTGGTAGCACAGAGCATCAAAGAGCCATTTCTCGGGGGACCTGGTCGTCAGCGCACAGATTTCGCAGCGGCGAGGACCCGAAACACACTTGTTCGCTCGGGAGAAGTGTGTCTCGGCGTCTCACCGCAGCGGGGCGCCAGACACGTGGCTCTCCTCTCATTCGTTGTCTGCCGCTCCACTTTTTCCATTTCGGCGGCCGCTTCTCGTGGCTACCTGCCAGGCTTTGTCAGTATATAGGAGGTAAGGCTAAGGCTCTTTCCCCGCCGTTCTCGCCTTTCCAGTGACTCTACCCGTCAAGAAAACAAGCGTCTACTGGAGCAGAGCTTTGTCTCACGCAGAATTATTTCATCTTTCATTTTTGCGCCCCCGCGCCTCTCCATCACTCACGCGTGGAAGAGCTCCAAACATTGTCCTACCTTTCCTTTTATGCGCGAAGGGACGTGTTTGGATGGACTTGCTCGCCGTAGATGTTAATTTCGCATAAATCTCTCCAGAATGCTACTTGACAAGACAAAACAAAAAAAACGTGCCTTTTTGAAAGCACGACCAGAACTGAAGTACATTCCACAAGTCCCAGTCCTGAATGTGGAGAGGTGTGACTATTCCATAATAGCGCACGACATTCACAGGGGTTCGCCACAGTTGGCTGCTAGGAACAATTTTGACGGTGACAAATGGACGTGGTGGGAATCCGACTCGCTTCCGGAACGCGTACATTTAAGACTCGCGTGCGCAATAAGCTTTATTAAAGGAACTCTGTTTTGAAACACCGCTTCCAAAATGTCCTTCGGTGTTTCTTCTACTAGAAGTCCCAAGAGTGTAGGGAATAAGTTCTTGAATATGTATGCGACTGCGTCGTCACATACGGCGAATTGATGAGAGACATACTAAGTGTGGTCAGAAAGGCAACGAGGCAAGCATTTAGTTTTTCTAATTATTCCGGTTAAAATCTTTTTTCTTATAAATACACAAGTCTGAAAAACAAAGCAAAAATGCACTGGTTTACGACTCGTCTGAGAATTAAAAAAACATCGTTACATATACCGAAATTCTGTTCAAATGCTTCTTAACAGGCATATGCCTCAACGCCCAAGCTTTACATAAAGGTCTTCGAAACACCGACAAACCAAAAACATAACCGGAGTTAGAAGCGAACGTACGCAAAGACCATTATTACGCCTCGCGTTTTTTCATTCATCGGAAGCGACAAAAGACAGAGCGTCTGTGCTCGCATTTCTTCTGTCATTCATTTCCCGACCGGCATCGAAGGAGCCAGAGCTAGCAGCCTGCTGGGCGAGTCCGCTCGCCTGTGCCGGACGCGCTGATCACAGGAATTAGGGAATAATTCCGACGATCCATAGAGTGTCTTCACTCTAATTATCGCTTCATGAACGTTCTCTGTCATGCCCCTCAGACTGTGTCTTCTTCGGGGCAGCGTGCGCGGTAGCAGGCAACTTCTCATGAAGAACTCGCAGTTTGACCCTCTGCTGGTGCGTGCCTGCTTCTGCGCGCACACTATGTTTGCGGCACTAACCTACGGGGCACAGTTCGGCGTACGGGAATACCCCTTCGAAGTAAAATGCAAATAAAGCGCCAAATGCAATAACAGTGTCCCGCGGTGAAGATGTTAGTGTGTGCATTAATGGGTGTTTTTCCATGCTCATCTTCGTTTATAGAGTTGTGTTTCCGCGCGCTCATGTTTTCGTGGATGCTACCGCGTCTTCGAGCTCCTGCGTGTGCGTGTTTGTAATTGGGTGTATGTATGTTAGTGTGCATGCGTGCTTATTTGGACATGTGGTCGCCAGAGTTTGTTTCCTGGGTATTTTGATCTGGTTAAGCATCGCGGCGGTTTGTGTTCGTGTATTCACAACTTCCTGATGCACGCTAACGAGCGCAGTAGAGCAATGACACCGGATGCATACATGATTAATCTGCACCGTGAACCAGTCTCGCCATTTATCGAATGCCGATCAATTTTCGGCTAACTCACATCTACAGTCACTGGTAACCTAAGAGATTCATTTGTATGTTTATGCTTCTTGTTTATTATGAATGGCTAATGACGTTATCTCGTTGACCACCGGGCGTTAATAAAAGACCCAGCCACGCCCTGAATGTGTTGAACTCTCGGTGACTATAACGTATTTGTCGTTGCAATCAGGCACCAAACTCAAAAACTAACACGAATGAATGCAAGAGAAGCACATAGGCTCCCACACGAGGGCAAACCATCAAAATGATGCGTACATGCGAACATGCCCCCTCTTTCCACTCGTGTACGAAGAGACCGCCTTCGCTAAACCCATGGCGTACATGGGGCCATCTAGCTTTCACCGAGTACAATGTACAGGCGCCTAAGCGCGCGAGCAAGAGACCGAATGCTCCGTTCTACTCCGACGTTGAGCGCAGTAAACGCGGCATAGCGCAGAGCGCGCTCATTTCATTGGCCGGCGAGCAGGAAGTTCATATCTCTGACCAATCAGTATGCGTGTGCGCTGCGCTACGTCGCCTTTGCTACGCTCGACGTCGGAGCATGTTTAACAGAGCCTTTCCGATCCGGCGCGACGCGCTGCACCAACACTGCCGTGATTCTAGCACGTTTGTTGTGCTTTTGCACTTGGTTTCGTTGCACTTTCGAGCCATCGGATGTTCCGCCGCAAACACGTGCACTCAGCCAGCCTGCTTCAGCAACATTTGCATGCAGGCAGCGAGAGCGCTCGTTAGGGCCGTTATGAATGCAGATGGCTCCGTCGGCGTCGGATCCATACGTCCACAGCCAGCCGACACCGGGGGATGCGTTCCTTTCCCGCTCAACCAGTTTGTTCCCGCGCCCCAGGATTTAGACCGTGTCGTTTCCCAGTCAGGTCCTCGCCTGTCTTCGTTCTCTTCTCTTTGTGCGCACCGTCGCCTGGGTGTGCGCGTCAGTGTCTCTTGCGACGCGATGAGCGAGGTGAGGTCACGCTCTCTGGATTCCAGTCGGCGCGGTGTTTCGAGGATCTTATTAATTCCAGCCACCTGGAAGACGAGGCCTTTCCCCCAAAAACGTCAGCACACGTGGATCCAAGCAGCGCCGTCCAGCTTGCGTCAGCATTGCAGCCAGCATGTCTTGCAGCGTCTCGCAACGACCGCGGCGCTAGCACGCGATGACGCCAAGACGGTCGCGTATGCCGCTTCGAGAGAGATCGAGCTTCGGCGTGTTGGCCGCTTGGAGAGGGTCGGGGATCCACTTGTGATGACGTCATGCACAGTCCTTGTCTTTTGGTTGATTCCGTGTGGCGAGTCGTTGTCGCTTATTTGTGCCGGTGTTGGTGTGCCCGGTTCTGCTCTGTCGCTCAACGCTCTTTCGCCGAATGCAAAGGGAGCCTTGCCGCTGTATTTTTTGCGTTATATTTCTGTCTATTTTTCCATCTTTTCTTCTTTAACGTCGCTATATCTCTGCATCCACTTTCTTTCTTTCTCTCTTCGGTGTTTGTCTACGTGTCTATCTCTATATTAATTGTATCGCCGTTTATTTTTTTGTCTTGGTTGAGTTTATCCGTATTTATATTTCTTCGATTCTTTATTTGTCCAGCTTTATCGTGATTTAGTTTTTTTTTGTTCTCTATTTTTATTTCTGTCTTTTTGTTGGTTTGTTTATTTATGTACCTTTATATAAATGTCTTAACCTGGACTTAGACCTGGTTTATTTTATTTTCTGTCTCACTCTCTTATTGTCGTGCGTGCCTAAATCACTTAGAATGTTTCTTTTTTCTTTTTCTTCCTGAATTTTTTATAATATTTTTTTTCTACTTTCACTATATTTTTCTAATTCCTCCGTTTACTTTCCTTAGTCTTCCGAAATTTTCTGCTAATAGTAATCATCCAGACAAGAAAGTTTGATATTGCCTCCTACAGCGGTAGACGCACTTTTTAAAATCAAATCAAATCAAATCAGTTTATTTTCATCTTGTACAAAGGAGCCTGACTTCCCGCCCAGGGAACGTTCCCACAACGAAATTGACACTTTCTTTGCACGTCCCCAAACACACTCTCGTCGACTCCAAAGAAACCCCCGGGTACCCTTGGCACTGAGAGTAGTAAAATCACATTAGGTGCAAACGAGAGCGTGCCGTCCCAACGCTCAACTGCTCGTGTTGATAGGCCGTGGCTAGTCTAGAGGCAAATTACTTTCGAAGATCTCTCTCTGGCAACCCGAGCAGTTTGAAAAATTTTCGTCGCTTGGCCGCGACTCCGTATTTCTTTACTGCCCTCGTTCGCCGTGTCCTGCACGGCGGACCCATGACTTCATAAAACCTCTCCTTGAGCTTCGCGCTCTCCGCACGACGGGTTTTAATGGTTCGTTTCCTTACCGCTTTATTTTTTTCTTTGCGACCCGTGCACTCGTAAACGTCGTTTCCTGTTTTCTCCTTAAAAACAAAAATATTGTGGAAGCCGCGGTGCGGTCGCAGGTGGTGCCGATGGTGAAAGCGACAACAAAAGAAACGCCAACAACGACGAAGTAAGAATACAAAATCCGGGAATCGACATTCGGACACCGTGAATCAGCCCACGCTGGAGGCGTATAAATTCCGCTGTCGGTGGTACTGCCGACTTGACTGCCGTACTGCCCAAGTCGTCAACTGAACGATTCTTACAGTCTATCGTCTATTGTCTTCCTTGGAATTTCCAAGATGCCATCAAATTCTGCTGAGCTTCGACTGGGCTACCACAGAGATCCCTTTCATAAAACTTCGGGTAAAAAATCACAAAGCCCCGATGTAAAAAAAAAAAGTTCAGCTTTTTTTACTTTGGTGATAAATGGGGACCTGTACTATATTCCACCATCTATAAGCGACGACGGCAACTAGACAGCCGGCAATACGGTTGTCTGGTTGCCGCCATCGTTCATAGATGGCGGTAGCTGTCCAGAGGGTTGTGTTGAGATTCATTTGTCAACGGACACGAAACTGGAGAAACTAGCCCTTAACAGCTCCGCTGTAAAAAAGCCGATTTAGGCGTTGTTAAATTGAGCTGTTTAAATTGAGCGTTTTTAAATAGAGCATTATAATGGCCATGCCTCTTGCACTGTGATTCGTTCTTCCACGTTTTTGTTGGTTGATGCTGCACTATTATTGGCTTTGCACATATAATAGAATGTTAGTAACTCGCCAAGACCTGCGTTGTTTGAGCTGCCAGTAAATAAATAAATAAATAAATAAATAAATAAATACATTTTTGGGAGCCTCAAGGTGTGCCATTTTTTGAGAAGTGTTGAAAGCTCCGAGAGACGCGAACATCTCAGCTGTTTTAACACGCTCCCGACCCAGATCCTCCTATCCCCGTAATAATTTGTTTTTCTTTCTTTCTTACTGCAAAAGTCTCCGCGAAAGGATAGGGCGAACGAATATACCCTACTTTCTGAATACGTTTCGCTGTGTTAAGAAAGGACTTTTCGAGAGCGTATTTCTTCACTCGCACCTTTGTTGGCTATTTTGTTCCGCGCACTTGTCGCGGCACAATGCGGCTGGGCAGGTCCCAGGCGACGTCTTTTAAAAAAAACAAAATTTTCAGAAATAAAAAAAAAAACGGGGGAGGGGGAGGCGAGGCGGTATTGCCCCTGCCACCCGAGATTTCACTTGGCCTGCTTCGGCGCTGGAAAGTTTTGGATCGATTTGGTTTGCTCCCGCGTGTTGCTTTTAACTTGTAAAATCAGGCTCCTTTTCGTTTCCTCCCGGCCGTTGGCGTTCGCGAACAAAACACCCCGAGGACGTAATGTTGGATCGTATACATCACAAGGAATTGGGCTCAGCAAGTTTGCCTCGCATTCCAGCTTTTCTGCTTTTATTTTACGACAGAGTCATACGCTCCCTAAAGGTCCCGTTGTGTGTCTCGTTCTCTTTACTTTTCTCTTTTGTACCGGGTACCCTTTTCGTTTCCTCCCGGCCGTTGGCGTTCGCGAACAAAACAGCCCGAGGACGTAATGTTGGATCGTATACATCACAAGGAATTGGGCTCAGCAAGTTTGCCTCGCATTCCAGCTTTTCTGCTTTTATTTTACGACAGAGTCATACGCTCCCTAAAGGTCCCGTTGTGTGTCTCGTTCTCTTTACTTTTCTCTTTTGTACCGGGTACCCTTTTCGTTTCCTCCCGGCCGTTGGCGTTCGCGAACAAAACAGCCCGAGGACGTAATGTTGGATCGTATACATCACAAGGAATTGGGCTCAGCAAGTTTGCCTCGCATTCCAGCTTTTCTGCTTTTATTTTACGACAGAGTCATACGCTCCCTAAAGGTCCCGTTGTGTGTCTCGTTCTCTTTACTCTTCTCTTTTGTACCGGGTACCCTTTTCGTTTCCTCCCGGCCGTTGGCGTTCGCGAACAAAACACCCCGAGGACGTAATGTTGGATCGTATACATCACAAGGAATTGGGCTCAGCAAGTTTGCCTCGCATTCCAGCTTTTCTGCTTTTATTTTACGACAGAGTCATACGCTCCTAAAGGTCCCGTTGTGTGTCTCGTTCTCTTTACTTTTCTCTTTTGTACCGGGTACCCTTTTCGTTTCCTCCCGGCCGTTGGCGTTCGCGAACAAAACACCCCGAGGACGTAATGTTGGATCGTATACATCACAAGGAATTGGGCCCAGCAAGTTTGCCTCGCATTCCAGCTTTTCTGCTTTTATTTTACGACAGAGTCATACGCTCCCAAAGGTCCCGTTGTGTGTCTCGTTCTCTTTACTTTTCTCTTTGTACCGGGTACCCTTTCCGTTTCCTCCCGGCCGTTGGCGTTCGCGAACAAAACACCCCGAGGACGTAATGTTGGATCGTATACATCACAAGGAATTGGGCTCAGCAAGTTTGCCTCGCATTCCAGCTTTTCTGCTTTTATTTTACGACAGAGTCATACGCTCCCTAAAGGTCCCGTTGTGTGTCTCGTTCTCTTTACCTTTTCTCTTTGTACCGGGTACCCTTTTCGTTTCCTCCCGGCCGTTGGCGTTCGCGAACAAAAACACCCCGAGGACGTAATGTTGGATCGTATACATCACAAGGAATTGGGCTCAGCAAGTTTGCCTCGCATTCCAGCTTTTCTGCTTTTATTTTACGACAGAGTCATACGCTCCCTAAAGGTCCCGTTGTGTGTCTCGTTCTCTTTACTTTTCTCTTTTGTACCGGGTACCCTTTTCGTTTCCTCCCGGCCGTTGGCGTTCGCGAACAAAACACCCTGAGGACGTAATGTTGGATCGTATACATCACAAGGAATTGGGCTCAGCAAGTTTGCCTCGCATTCCAGCTTTTCTGCTTTTATTTTACGACAGAGTCATACGCTCCCTAAAGGTCCCGTTGTGTGTCTCGTTCTCTTTACTTTTCTCTTTTGTACCGGGTACACCTTTTCGTTTCCTCCCGGCCGTTGGCGTTCGCGAACAAAACACCCCGAGGACGTAATGTTGGATCGTATACATCACAAGGAATTGGGCTCAGCAAGTTTGCCTCGCATTCCAGCTTTTCTGCTTTTATTTTACGACAGAGTCATACGCTCCCTAAAGGTCCCGTTGTGTGTCTCGTTCTCTTTACTTTTCTCTTTTGTACCGGGTACCCTTTTCGTTTCCTCCCGGCCGTTGGCGTTCGCGAACAAAACACCCCGAGGACGTAATGTTGGATCGTATACATCACAAGGAATTGGGCTCAGCAAGTTTGCCTCGCATTCCAGCTTTTCTGCTTTTATTTTACGACAGAGTCATACGCTCCCTAAAGGTCCCGTTGTGTGTCTCGTTCTCTTTACTTTTCTCTTTGTACCGGGTACCCTTTTCGTTTCCTCCCGGCCGTTGGCGTTCGCGAACAAAACACCCCGAGGACGTAATGTTGGATCGTATACATCACAAGGAATTGGGCTCAGCAAGTTTGCCTCGCATTCCAGCTTTTCTGCTTTTATTTTACGACAGAGTCATACGCTCCCTAAAGGTCCCGTTGTGTGTCTCGTTCTCTTTACTTTTCTCTTTTGTACCGGGTACCCTTTTCGTTTCCTCCCGGCCGTTGGCGTTCGCGAACAAAACACCCCGAGGACGTAATGTTGGATCGTATACATCACAAGGAATTGGGCTCAGCAAGTTTGCCTCGCATTCCAGCTTTTCTGCTTTTATTTTACGACAGAGTCATACGCTCCCTAAAGGTCCCGTTGTGTGTCTCGTTCTCTTTACTTTTCTCTTTTGTACCGGGTACCCTTTTCGTTTCCTCCCGGCCGTTGGCGTTCGCGAACAAAACACCCCGAGGACGTAATGTTGGATCGTATACATCACAGGAATTGGGCTCAGCAAGTTTGCCTCGCATTCCAGCTTTTCTGCTTTTATTTTACGACAGAGTCATACGCTCCCTAAAGGTCCCGTTGTGTGTCTCGTTCTCTTTACTTTTCTCTTTTGTACCGGGTACCCTTTTCGTTTCCTCCCGGCCGTTGGCGTTCGCGAACAAAACACCCCGAGGACGTAATGTTGGATCGTATACATCACAAGGAATTGGGCTCAGCAAGTTTGCCTCGCATTCCAGCTTTTCTGCTTTTTATTTTACGACAGAGTCATACGCTCCCTAAAGGTCCCGTTGTGTGTCTCGTTCTCTTTACTTTTCTCTTTTGTACCGGGTACCCTTTTCGTTTCCTCCCGGCCGTTGGCGTTCGCGAACAAAACACCCCGAGGACGTAATGTTGGATCGTATACATCACAAGGAATTGGGCTCAGCAAGTTTGCCTCGCATTCCAGCTTTTCTGCTTTTATTTTACGACAGAGTCATACGCTCCCTAAAGGTCCCGTTGTGTGTCTCGTTCTCTTTACTTTTCTCTTTTGTACCGGGTACCCTTTTCGTTTCCTCCCGGCCGTTGGCGTTCGCGAACAAAACACCCCGAGGACGTAATGTTGGATCGTATACATCACAAGGAATTGGGCTCAGCAAGTTTGCCTCGCATTCCAGCTTTTCTGCTTTTATTTTACGACAGAGTCATACGCTCCCTAAAGGTCCCGTTGTGTGTCTCGTTCTCTTTACTTTTCTCTTTTGTACCGGGTACCCTTTTCGTTTCCTCCCGGCCGTTGGCGTTCGCGAACAAAACACCCCGAGGACGTAATGTTGGATCGTATACATCACAAGGAATTGGGCTCAGCAAGTTTGCCTCGCATTCCAGCTTTTCTGCTTTTATTTTACGACAGAGTCATACGCTCCCTAAAGGTCCCGTTGTGTGTCTCGTTCTCTTTACTTTTCTCTTTTGTACCGGGTACCCTTTTCGTTTCCTCCCGGCCGTTGGCGTTCGCGAACAAAACACCCCGAGGACGTAATGTTGGATCGTATACATCACAAGGAATTGGGCTCAGCAAGTTTGCCTCGCATTCCAGCTTTTCTGCTTTTATTTTACGACAGAGTCATACGCTCCCTAAAGGTCCCGTTGTGTGTCTCGTTCTCTTTACTTTTCTCTTTTGTACCGGGTACCCTTTTCGTTTCCTCCCGGCCGTTGGCGTTCGCGAACAAAACACCCCGAGGACGTAATGTTGGATCGTATACATCACAAGGAATTGGGCTCAGCAAGTTTGCCTCGCATTCCAGCTTTTCTGCTTTTATTTTACGACAGAGTCATACGCTCCCTAAAGGTCCCGTTGTGTGTCTCGTTCTCTTTACTTTTCTCTTTTGTACCGGGTACCCTTTTCGTTTCCTCCCGGCCGTTGGCGTTCGCGAACAAAACACCCCGAGGACGTAATGTTGGATCGTATACATCACAAGGAATTGGGCTCAGCAAGTTTGCCTCGCATTCCAGCTTTTCTGCTTTTATTTTACGACAGAGTCATACGCTCCCTAAAGGTCCCGTTGTGTGTCTCGTTCTCTTTACTTTTCTCTTTTGTACCGGGTACCCTTTTCGTTTCCTCCCGGCCGTTGGCGTTCGCGAACAAAACACCCCGAGGACGTAATGTTGGATCGTATACATCACAAGGAATTGGGCTCAGCAAGTTTGCCTCGCATTCCAGCTTTTCTGCTTTTATTTTACGACAGAGTCATACGCTCCCTAAAGGTCCCGTTGTGTGTCTCGTTCTCTTTACTTTTCTCTTTTGTACCGGGTACCCTTTTCGTTTCCTCCCGGCCGTTGGCGTTCGCGAACAAAACACCCCGAGGACGTAATGTTGGATCGTATACATCACAAGGAATTGGGCTCAGCAAGTTTGCCTCGCATTCCAGCTTTTCTGCTTTTATTTTACGACAGAGTCATACGCTCCCTAAAGGTCCCGTTGTGTGTCTCGTTCTCTTTACTTTTCTCTTTTGTACCGGGTACCCTTTTCGTTTCCTCCCGGCCGTTGGCGTTCGCGAACAAAACACCCCGAGGACGTAATGTTGGATCGTATACATCACAAGGAATTGGGCTCAGCAAGTTTGCCTCGCATTCCAGCTTTTCTGCTTTTATTTTACGACAGAGTCATACGCTCCCTAAAGGTCCCGTTGTGTGTCTCGTTCTCTTTACTTTTCTCTTTTGTACCGGGTACCCTTTTCGTTTCCTCCCGGCCGTTGGCGTTCGCGAACAAAACACCCCGAGGACGTAATGTTGGATCGTATACATCACAAGGAATTGGGCTCAGCAAGTTTGCCTCGCATTCCAGCTTTTCTGCTTTTATTTTACGACAGAGTCATACGCTCCCTAAAGGTCCCGTTGTGTGTCTCGTTCTCTTTACTTTTCTCTTTTGTACCGGGTACCCTTTTCGTTTCCTCCCGGCCGTTGGCGTTCGCGAACAAAACACCCCGAGGACGTAATGTTGGATCGTATACATCACAAGGAATTGGGCTCAGCAAGTTTGCCTCGCATTCCAGCTTTTCTGCTTTTATTTTACGACAGAGTCATACGCTCCCTAAAGGTCCCGTTGTGTGTCTCGTTCTCTTTACTTTTCTCTTTTGTACCGGGTACCCTTTTCGTTTCCTCCCGGCCGTTGGCGTTCGCGAACAAAACAGCCCGAGGACGTAATGTTGGATCGTATACATCACAAGGAATTGGGCTCAGCAAGTTTGCCTCGCATTCCAGCTTTTCTGCTTTTATTTTACGACAGAGTCATACGCTCCCTAAAGGTCCCGTTGTGTGTCTCGTTCTCTTTACTTTTCTCTTTTGTACCGGGTACCCTTTTCGTTTCCTCCCGGCCGTTGGCGTTCGCGAACAAAACACCCCGAGGACGTAATGTTGGATCGTATACATCACAAGGAATTGGGCTCAGCAAGTTTGCCTCGCATTCCAGCTTTTCTGCTTTTATTTTACGACAGAGTCATACGCTCCCTAAAGGTCCCGTTGTGTGTCTCGTTCTCTTTACTTTTCTCTTTTGTACCGGGTACCCTTTTCGTTTCCTCCCGGCCGTTGGCGTTCGCGAACAAAACACCCCGAGGACGTAATGTTGGATCGTATACATCACAAGGAATTGGGCTCAGCAAGTTTGCCTCGCATTCCAGCTTTTCTGCTTTTATTTTACGACAGAGTCATACGCTCCCTAAAGGTCCCGTTGTGTGTCTCGTTCTCTTTACTTTTCTCTTTTGTACCGGGTACCCTTTTCGTTTCCTCCCGGCCGTTGGCGTTCGCGAACAAAACACCCCGAGGACGTAATGTTGGATCGTATACATCACAAGGAATTGGGCTCAGCAAGTTTGCCTCGCATTCCAGCTTTTCTGCTTTTATTTTACGACAGAGTCATACGCTCCCTAAAGGTCCCGTTGTGTGTCTCGTTCTCTTTACTTTTCTCTTTTGTACCGGGTACCCTTTTCGTTTCCTCCCGGCCGTTGGCGTTCGCGAACAAAACACCCCGAGGACGTAATGTTGGATCGTATACATCACAAGGAATTGGGCTCAGCAAGTTTGCCTCGCATTCCAGCTTTTCTGCTTTTATTTTACGACAGAGTCATACGCTCCCTAAAGGTCCCGTTGTGTGTCTCGTTCTCTTTACTTTTCTCTTTTGTACCGGGTACCCTTTTCGTTTCCTCCCGGCCGTTGGCGTTCGCGAACAAAACACCCCGAGGACGTAATGTTGGATCGTATACATCACAAGGAATTGGGCTCAGCAAGTTTGCCTCGCATTCCAGCTTTTCTGCTTTTATTTTACGACAGAGTCATACGCTCCCTAAAGGTCCCGTTGTGTGTCTCGTTCTCTTTACTTTTCTCTTTTGTACCGGGTACCCTTTTCGTTTCCTCCCGGCCGTTGGCGTTCGCGAACAAAACAGCCCGAGGACGTAATGTTGGATCGTATACATCACAAGGAATTGGGCTCAGCAAGTTTGCCTCGCATTCCAGCTTTTCTGCTTTTATTTTACGACAGAGTCATACGCTCCCTAAAGGTCCCGTTGTGTGTCTCGTTCTCTTTACTTTTCTCTTTTGTACCGGGTACCCTTTTCGTTTCCTCCCGGCCGTTGGCGTTCGCGAACAAAACACCCCGAGGACGTAATGTTGGATCGTATACATCACAAGGAATTGGGCTCAGCAAGTTTGCCTCGCATTCCAGCTTTTCTGCTTTTATTTTACGACAGAGTCATACGCTCCCTAAAGGTCCCGTTGTGTGTCTCGTTCTCTTTACTTTTCTCTTTTGTACCGGGTACCCTTTTCGTTTCCTCCCGGCCGTTGGCGTTCGCGAACAAAACACCCCGAGGACGTAATGTTGGATCGTATACATCACAAGGAATTGGGCTCAGCAAGTTTGCCTCGCATTCCAGCTTTTCTGCTTTTATTTTACGACAGAGTCATACGCTCCCTAAAGGTCCCGTTGTGTGTCTCGTTCTCTTTACTTTTCTCTTTTGTACCGGGTACCCTTTTCGTTTCCTCCCGGCCGTTGGCGTTCGCGAACAAAACACCCCGAGGACGTAATGTTGGATCGTATACATCACAAGGAATTGGGCTCAGCAAGTTTGCCTCGCATTCCAGCTTTTCTGCTTTTATTTTACGACAGAGTCATACGCTCCCTAAAGGTCCCGTTGTGTGTCTCGTTCTCTTTACTTTTCTCTTTTGTACCGGGTACCCTTTTCGTTTCCTCCCGGCCGTTGGCGTTCGCGAACAAAACACCCCGAGGACGTAATGTTGGATCGTATACATCACAAGGAATTGGGCTCAGCAAGTTTGCCTCGCATTCCAGCTTTTCTGCTTTTATTTTACGACAGAGTCATACGCTCCCTAAAGGTCCCGTTGTGTGTCTCGTTCTCTTTACTTTTCTCTTTTGTACCGGGTACCCTTTTCGTTTCCTCCCGGCCGTTGGCGTTCGCGAACAAAACACCCCGAGGACGTAATGTTGGATCGTATACATCACAAGGAATTGGGCTCAGCAAGTTTGCCTCGCATTCCAGCTTTTCTGCTTTTATTTTACGACAGAGTCATACGCTCCCTAAAGGTCCCGTTGTGTGTCTCGTTCTCTTTACTTTTCTCTTTTGTACCGGGTACCCTTTTCGTTTCCTCCCGGCCGTTGGCGTTCGCGAACAAAACAGCCCGAGGACGTAATGTTGGATCGTATACATCACAAGGAATTGGGCTCAGCAAGTTTGCCTCGCATTCCAGCTTTTCTGCTTTTATTTTACGACAGAGTCATACGCTCCCTAAAGGTCCCGTTGTGTGTCTCGTTCTCTTTACTTTTCTCTTTTGTACCGGGTACCCTTTTCGTTTCCTCCCGGCCGTTGGCGTTCGCGAACAAAACACCCCGAGGACGTAATGTTGGATCGTATACATCACAAGGAATTGGGCTCAGCAAGTTTGCCTCGCATTCCAGCTTTTCTGCTTTTATTTTACGACAGAGTCATACGCTCCCTAAAGGTCCCGTTGTGTGTCTCGTTCTCTTTACCTTTTCTCTTTTGTACCGGGTACCCTTTTCGTTTCCTCCCGGCCGTTGGCGTTCGCGAACAAAACACCCCGAGGACGTAATGTTGGATCGTATACATCACAAGGAATTGGGCTCAGCAAGTTTGCCTCGCATTCCAGCTTTTCTGCTTTTATTTTACGACAGAGTCATACGCTCCCTAAAGGTCCCGTTGTGTGTCTCGTTCTCTTTACTTTTCTCTTTTGTACCGGGTACCCTTTTCGTTTCCTCCCGGCCGTTGGCGTTCGCGAACAAAACACCCCGAGGACGTAATGTTGGATCGTATACATCACAAGGAATTGGGCTCAGCAAGTTTGCCTCGCATTCCAGCTTTTCTGCTTTTATTTTACGACAGAGTCATACGCTCCCTAAAGGTCCCGTTGTGTGTCTCGTTCTCTTTACTTTTCTCTTTTGTACCGGGTACCCTTTTCGTTTCCTCCCGGCCGTTGGCGTTCGCGAACAAAACACCCCGAGGACGTAATGTTGGATCGTATACATCACAAGGAATTGGGCTCAGCAAGTTTGCCTCGCATTCCAGCTTTTCTGCTTTTATTTTACGACAGAGTCATACGCTCCCTAAAGGTCCCGTTGTGTGTCTCGTTCTCTTTACTTTTCTCTTTTGTACCGGGTACCCTTTTCGTTTCCTCCCGGCCGTTGGCGTTCGCGAACAAAACACCCCGAGGACGTAATGTTGGATCGTATACATCACAAGGAATTGGGCTCAGCAAGTTTGCCTCGCATTCCAGCTTTTCTGCTTTTATTTTACGACAGAGTCATACGCTCCCTAAAGGTCCCGTTGTGTGTCTCGTTCTCTTTACTTTTCTCTTTTGTACCGGGTACCCTTTTCGTTTCCTCCCGGCCGTTGGCGTTCGCGAACAAAACACCCCGAGGACGTAATGTTGGATCGTATACATCACAAGGAATTGGGCTCAGCAAGTTTGCCTCGCATTCCAGCTTTTCTGCTTTTATTTTACGACAGAGTCATACGCTCCCTAAAGGTCCCGTTGTGTGTCTCGTTCTCTTTACTTTTCTCTTTTGTACCGGGTACCCTTTTCGTTTCCTCCCGGCCGTTGGCGTTCGCGAACAAAACACCCCGAGGACGTAATGTTGGATCGTATACATCACAAGGAATTGGGCTCAGCAAGTTTGCCTCGCATTCCAGCTTTTCTGCTTTTATTTTACGACAAGAGTCATACGCTCCCTAAAGGTCCCGTTGTGTGTCTCGTTCTCTTTACTTTTCTCTTTTGTACCGGGTACCCTTTTCGTTTCCTCCCGGCCGTTGGCGTTCGCGAACAAAACAGCCCGAGGACGTAATGTTGGATCGTATACATCACAAGGAATTGGGCTCAGCAAGTTTGCCTCGCATTCCAGCTTTTCTGCTTTTATTTTACGACAGAGTCATACGCTCCCTAAAGGTCCCGTTGTGTGTCTCGTTCTCTTTACTTTTCTCTTTTGTACCGGGTACCCTTTTCGTTTCCTCCCGGCCGTTGGCGTTCGCGAACAAAACACCCCGAGGACGTAATGTTGGATCGTATACATCACAAGGAATTGGGCTCAGCAAGTTTGCCTCGCATTCCAGCTTTTCTGCTTTTATTTTACGACAGAGTCATACGCTCCCTAAAGGTCCCGTTGTGTGTCTCGTTCTCTTTACTTTTCTCTCTTTGTACCGGGTACCCTTTTCGTTTCCTCCCGGCCGTTGGCGTTCGCGAACAAAACACCCCGAGGACGTAATGTTGGATCGTATACATCACAAGGAATTGGGCTCAGCAAGTTTGCCTCGCATTCCAGCTTTTCTGCTTTTATTTTACGACAGAGTCATACGCTCCCTAAAGGTCCCGTTGTGTGTCTCGTTCTCTTTACTTTTCTCTTTTGTACCGGGTACCCTTTTCGTTTCCTCCCGGCCGTTGGCGTTCGCGAACAAAACACCCCGAGGACGTAATGTTGGATCGTATACATCACGAGGAATTGGGCTCAGCAAGTTTGCCTCGCATTCCAGCTTTTCTGCTTTTATTTTACGACAGAGTCATACGCTCCCTAAAGGTCCCGTTGTGTGTCTCGTTCTCTTTACTTTTCTCTTTTGTACCGGGTACCCTTTTCGTTTCCTCCCCGGCCGTTGGCGTTCGCGAACAAAACAGCCCGAGGACGTAATGTTGGATCGTATACATCACAAGGAATTGGGCTCAGCAAGTTTGCCTCGCATTCCAGCTTTTCTGCTTTTATTTTACGACAGAGTCATACGCTCCCTAAAGGTCCCGTTGTGTGTCTCGTTCTCTTTACTTTTCTCTTTTGTACCGGGTACCCTTTTCGTTTCCTCCCGGCCGTTGGCGTTCGCGAACAAAACACCCCGAGGACGTAATGTTGGATCGTATACATCACAAGGAATTGGGCTCAGCAAGTTTGCCTCGCATTCCAGCTTTTCTGCTTTTATTTTACGACAGAGTCATACGCTCCCTAAAGGTCCCGTTGTGTGTCTCGTTCTCTTTACTTTTCTCTTTTGTACCGGGTACCCTTTTCGTTTCCTCCCGGCCGTTGGCGTTCGCGAACAAAACACCCCGAGGACGTAATGTTGGATCGTATACATCACAAGGAATTGGGCTCAGCAAGTTTGCCTCGCATTCCAGCTTTTCTGCTTTTATTTTACGACAGAGTCATACGCTCCCTAAAGGTCCCGTTGTGTGTCTCGTTCTCTTTACTTTTCTCTTTTGTACCGGGTACCCCTTTTCGTTTCCTCCCCGGCCGTTGGCGTTCGCGAACAAAACACCCCGAGGACGTAATGTTGGATCGTATACATCACAGGAATTGGGCTCAGCAAGTTTGCCTCGCATTCCAGCTTTTCTGCTTTTATTTTACGACAGAGTCATACGCTCCCTAAAGGTCCCGTTGTGTGTCTCGTTCTCTTTACTTTTCTCTTTTGTACCGGGTACCCTTTTCGTTTCCTCCCGGCCGTTGGCGTTCGCGAACAAAACACCCCGAGGACGTAATGTTGGATCGTATACATCACAAGTGAATTGGGCTCAGCAAGTTTGCCTCGCATTCCAGCTTTTCTGCTTTTATTTTACGACAGAGTCATACGCTCCCTAAAGGTCCCGTTGTGTGTCTCGTTCTCTTTACTTTTCTCTTTTGTACCGGGTACCCTTTTCGTTTCCTCCCGGCCGTTGGCGTTCGCGAACAAAACAGCCCGAGGACGTAATGTTGGATCGTATACATCACAAGGAATTGGGCTCAGCAAGTTTGCCTCGCATTCCAGCTTTTCTGCTTTTATTTTACGACAGAGTCATACGCTCCCTAAAGGTCCCGTTGTGTGTCTCGTTCTCTTTACTTTTCTCTTTTGTACCGGGTACCCTTTTCGTTTCCTCCCGGCCGTTGGCGTTCGCGAACAAAACACCCCGAGGACGTAATGTTGGATCGTATACATCACAAGGAATTGGGCTCAGCAAGTTTGCCTCGCATTCCAGCTTTTCTGCTTTTATTTTACGACAGAGTCATACGCTCCCTAAAGGTCCCGTTGTGTGTCTCGTTCTCTTTACTTTTCTCTTTTGTACCGGGTACCCTTTTCGTTTCCCTCCCGGCCGTTGGCGTTCGCGAACAAAACAGCCCGAGGACGTAATGTTGGATCGTATACATCACAAGGAATTGGGCTCAGCAAGTTTGCCTCGCATTCCAGCTTTTCTGCTTTTATTTTACGACAGAGTCATACGCTCCCTAAAGGTCCCGTTGTGTGTCTCGTTCTCTTTACTTTTCTCTTTTGTACCGGGTACCCTTTTCGTTTCCTCCCGGCCGTTGGCGTTCGCGAACAAAACACCCCGAGGACGTAATGTTGGATCGTATACATCACAAGGAATTGGGCTCAGCAAGTTTGCCTCGCATTCCAGCTTTTCTGCTTTTATTTTACGACAGAGTCATACGCTCCCTAAAGGTCCCGTTGTGTGTCTCGTTCTCTTTACTTTTCTCTTTTGTACCGGGTACCCTTTTCGTTTCCTCCCGGCCGTTGGCGTTCGCGAACAAAACACGCCCGAGGACGTAATGTTGGATCGTATACATCACAAGGAATTGGGCTCAGCAAGTTTGCCTCGCATTCCAGCTTTTCTGCTTTTATTTTACGACAGAGTCATACGCTCCCCTAAAGGTCCCGTTGTGTGTCTCGTTCTCTTTACTTTTCTCTTTTGTACCGGGTACCCTTTTCGTTTCCTCCCGGCCGTTGGCGTTCGCGAACAAAACACCCCGAGGGACGTAATGTTGGATCGTATACATCACAAGGAATTGGGCTCAGCAAGTTTGCCTCGCATTCCAGCTTTTCTGCTTTTATTTTACGACAGAGTCATACGCTCCCTAAAGGTCCCGTTGTGTGTCTCGTTCTCTTTACTTTTCTCTTTTGTACCGGGTACCCTTTTCGTTTCCTCCCGGCCGTTGGCGTTCGCGAACAAAACACCCCGAGGACGTAATGTTGGATCGTATACATCACAAGGAATTGGGCTCAGCAAGTTTGCCTCGCATTCCAGCTTTTCTGCTTTTATTTTACGACAGAGTCATACGCTCCCTAAAGGTCCCGTTGTGTGTCTCGTTCTCTTCATTTTCTCTTTTGTACCGGGTACCCTTTTCGTTTCCTCCCGGCCGTTGGCGTTCGCGAACAAAACACCCCGAGGACGTAATGTTGGATCGTATACATCACAAGGAATTGGGCTCAGCAAGTTTGCCTCGCATTCCAGCTTTTCTGCTTTTATTTTACGACAGAGTCATACGCTCCCTAAAGGTCCCGTTGTGTGTCTCGTTCTCTTTACTTTTCTCTTTTGTACCGGGTACCCTTTTCGTTTCCTCCCGGCCGTTGGCGTTCGCGAACAAAACACCCCGAGGACGTAATGTTGGATCGTATACATCACAAGAATTGGGCTCAGCAAGTTTGCCTCGCATTCCAGCTTTTTCTGCTTTTATTTTACGACAGAGTCATACGCTCCCTAAAGGTCCCGTTGTGTGTCTCGTTCTCTTTACTTTTCTCTTTTGTACCGGGTACCCTTTTCGTTTCCTCCCGGCCGTTGGCGTTCGCGAACAAAACACCCCGAGGACGTAATGTTGGATCGTATACATCACAAGGAATTGGGCTCAGCAAGTTTGCCTCGCATTCCAGCTTTTCTGCTTTTATTTTACGACAGAGTCATACGCTCCCTAAAGGTCCCGTTGTGTGTCTCGTTCTCTTTACCTTTTCTCTTTTGTACCGGGTACCCTTTTCGTTTCCTCCCGGCCGTTGGCGTTCGCGAACAAAACACCCCGAGGACGTAATGTTGGATCGTATACATCACAACGAATTGGGCTCAGCAAGTTTGCCTCGCATTCCAGCTTTTCTGCTTTTATTTTACGACAGAGTCATACGCTCCCTAAAGGTCCCGTTGTGTGTCTCGTTCTCTTTACTTTTCTCTTTTGTACCGGGTACCCTTTTCGTTTCCTCCCGGCCGTTGGCGTTCGCGAACAAAACACCCCGAGGACGTAATGTTGGATCGTATACATCACAAGGAATTGGGCTCAGCAAGTTTGCCTCGCATTCCAGCTTGCTCTGCTTTTATTTTACGACAGAGTCATACGCTCCCTAAAGGTCCCGTTGTGTGTCTCGTTCTCTTTACTTTTCTCTTTTGTACCGGGTACCCTTTTCGTTTCCTCCCGGCCGTTGGCGTTCGCGAACAAAACCGCCCGAGGACGTAATGTTGGATCGTATACATCACAGGAGTGGGCTCAGCAAGTTTGCCTCGCATTCCAGCTTTTCTGCTTTTATTTTTACGACAGAGTCATACGCTCCCTAAAGGTCCCGTTGTGTGTCTCGTTCTCTTTACTTTTCTCTTTTGTACCGGGTACCCTTTTCGTTTCCTCCCGGCCGTTGGCGTTCGCGAACAAAACACCCCGAGGACGTAATGTTGGATCGTATACATCACAAGGAATTGGGCTCAGCAAGTTTGCCTCGCATTCCAGCTTTTCTGCTTTTATTTTACGACAGAGTCATACGCTCCCTAAAGGTCCCGTTGTGTGTCTCGTTCTCTTTACTTTTCTCTTTTGTACCGGGTACCCTTTTCATTGACGGCTCGGCCACTGTTGACGTTTCTCTTTTTTGGCAACTCGCGGCTTTCAATTTTTTTTAAATATTTACGATGGTTTCTTTGTTAAACAGTTTCGCAATGCAGGCTGCGGTGTCCTGTGCGTGGCGGCCCAGATAATATTTTTCCTCGCAGGATAGAGCAAATATGTCTCTACAACGTCGACGTTGCGGCGAAATAAAAATATGAAGTTGCGATACCCGGATTCTCGGCAGGATAAACACAGGCGAGACATCAAATAAATCGGGATGGTTTTGGGTCGTAAAAGCGAAGGGCACGATTGATGAAACGGTTTTTTTTTCTTTTTTGCAAAATGTCTTTTTTGTTGTTGTTGTTTTTCTGCTTCTCTACATTTTCCTTCTGTCAATTGTGCTATACAGCGCGTCATTCATCAAACGGTCAAATACTTATCTTGGGTGAATTTTGTAGGCCCCACAATATTTTGTGACTACGAAACTCCCGCCGCGACAGTCTTACAACACGGGATGGAACGTGTCATTGTAGGGATGGTATTATTTCTTGAATAAGAGTACTAGCTAGCTGAATACTCTCCAATTAAAGCTATTCAAAACGTTAGTAATATTTAATTTGTTCTCTCGTCCAAATTTATTAGCACGACTGTTTAAGGTCGATGGGATAAAGGTATTTAAATTAAAAATATAATTACCAGTACGAGGGAACAAAGAGAAATATGCCGGTGCTTCTGTGCGATGGGAAAGTGTGTTGCCAGCGATACCTTAAGAAACCTAAGGCGGGGCCAAGTTTTGTAATAAAACTATTGCTCCTACCGAATTGCGGGCTGAGAAGTACGAATGAACGAGTGAGAATAGTGATAATAAAAAGTCACGCCCTGCGTTTCTTAAGCCGTCAGTTATTCTAGTATAGTTAACATCACGATTAAAAGTGGAGCAAAAAGCAAGAAATAGCCCAGCTACGGTTCCTGGAAGACGTCTACGAATGGTGGCGTCCCATCCCGCCCATGCATGGAAAGCGGTCCCTTTGCGGTAACAAATGACGTCACAAAAGCCGCGGAGTGTCAGGCTGTCGGATGTCGGAGTCCTTGCGGTTGGGCGTTGGAGTTCCAGCAAAAAGCAGGAACAAAGGCGAGTGTCGCTCTCGTCGCAGCGTCCCAAACCCCTGGCTATACCGAAGCTTCCGTGGACTGCCAACTTGGAGATCGGCCTGCGGCAGGACAGGGGCTTGCCGCAACCACCACCAATGCTGTGATACCGCCAGGGTCGCGGTCAGCGACAACGCAACGCGTCGATTACGTCATTAGACGGAAAGCGAAGGGACCACTTTTCTGGACGCGGAGAACAAACCAGTCGGAGACGTTATTCGGGCACCATGGCATAACTAAACGTCTAAAATATATTACTACGGAAGAAAGACATACAAAAAAGCTGACCAATAATTGTGTAGTGCCCCTACAGCAGGGGGTGCCATGTGAATATTTTTTCTCAATGAGCGGGTAGAGTTTGGTCATAACATAGCTATAGCCTAAATTTATAGGAGCTTTTTTATCATAAGGGAAGCAACGGGTTGTCGATCTCTAAACACAATTTGATAGAGCAGATTAGGTCAAATGACATATTTGCTCTAATTTAGCAAAGCCGAAAAAAAGAAAGCATACAAAACTGAGCTGAACCTTTAAGGAATTAATGACACAGTCCACGTTAAAAAATTGTTAATCGCTGGAAAAAATATTTTGTTTCAGTTTGTTTATTTTAATTTGATTGAAGTAATGGCCGGTCGCAAGTCGGCAAGACAAAGTGGAAAGACCCGAAAGGTTGCCGCCATCTATAAGGGACGGCGACAACCAGACAACCGGCAAGCCAGTTGTCTGGTTGCCGCGGTCACTCATAGATGGCGGTAGCTGTCCAGAGTTCTCTGTCGTCCGGTCATTTGAGGACGGACACGATCCTGGGGAAACTAGCCCTTAACAGCTCCGCTCCGCTGTAAAAACCCGAAAAGAGGGAACGGAAGTCTGGAAACAATGAAGAATTGTTACATGGCCGTTTGTTTCTGTTTCTAATATTTACAACCAACAATCAGACATGCTTAGATCGCTACGAGCTGTGCTTAGCTCAACCGGGGCAGCACTAGATGAGTGTGGACGATAAAGAAGCATACCAACCAAAGCAGAAATGAAACGGAATGCAATCAAAAGAAAACGGCGTTCATCATAACGATTGTCATACTGAAAAGGTAATCTAGATGTTGGCCTACCACGGTATGCGACCAAAGCACAGCAAGCCGGGATATGAGCTGTCTCAGACTAGTGCCAGCCGGAAGGAATGAAATCAGACTTGTTCGTAACGTGTTTCCTCTGTCTAGCCATTTCATCCGGTAACCAAGTAACGATTTAATTACTTTCCTGGAGAAAAAAAGAGTAACGAATTTAGATTACTTTTGGTGGAGTAACGCGTAACGCTATTTAACTACTTCTGGAGAGGAACCTGCACCACACAAGTTAAGGCACCTACGCAAAGTTGCGCTTGAGGGCGCTTGACTGCAATGCGGCTGCGAGAAACCAGGACATCTCTGCTTCCTATGTTGCGTGCCAAGCCACTCCTTGAATTCGGATTCTATGTTCCATACGAAGCACTTATGTGCTGGTGGCTCGCATTCGTTTCTCGACGGAAGGCAGTCAAACACACTCAAACACTCCCAAACGCAACTGTGCGTAGGGGCACCTTATTTGGTTGTCACCCACACTCTAGCCTGCGATGTTCACGGCAAAAAACAACAAAAACAAACGCAAACAAGAAAATAAACAAATAATGCCTATGAATGCGTTAAAAGTTATAGGCGTTATGAAGGCACGATTTATTGGAACGCGGCTTCTTGTCCGGAAAAGGACACATCCACACTTAACGAAAAAAAAGTCCGAGTGCAGGCAAGCTGCTGTAAGTTGAACATGATTGTAAACTTGAGACTGGGGTAGGAAAAGGAAAGCGCAAAGCAAGACTGAAAAAGAACAGACAACGTCTCGCACTCAGCTATAAACCGGAGTAAGGAGAAAGTCACTCTTTAGTATGGAGCTGAAGTGAGGCGTTTGAATCTCAGTAACGAATAACGTACTTTGTTATTCTTGAGCATGTAATGAGTAAACGTATTAAGTTACCCTTTTCAGTAACGTGTACAGCTGCAACGGAAAAAGAGTAGCACAAGTGACCGATGACCGGAGCGGCAAAATCGCGACACGCGGCGCTCTTGTTCCCAAGCGTGCCGATAGCGAGAGTGCCAGTCATGTTCCATGTCTCAACGCGGGGGTGGCCGGCAAAAAATTGAGGGATTAGATAGCTGTTAAAATGAGGGCTTTAGGATGGGCTGTTTTCTGCATGCCGCCCCCACGTTCAGACATAGAACATGACTGGCACTCCCGCTATCGGCGCGCTCGGGAACAATAGCGCCGTGTGTCACGATTTTGCCGCTCCGGTCGTCGGTCACTTGTGCTACTCTTTTTCCGTTGCAGCTGTAGATGTCTGGATAAAATGCCGCATGGGAAGCCTCTCCAGCAGGCTACGCTACAATACCAATTCTCACACTGCTACAACAGAAAGTGAAACAGTTCGTGCGAACCTTTTCTTTCCCTATATATTTAAGGAATTAGGGTTTTGTGTGAAGCGCCTCCCGTAACGCCGATGGGACTACACATAGACAATTCCAGTAAGTGTTGTCAGGGCGGCGCCATTTTGTTCACTGCAGCACCCTCTCCGCACATCCGGGAACTTCAGCAAACTCGGCGGGGGGGGGGGGGGTAAAGCGACGGAAAGGGCACTTGCCGGTTGCGCTAGCAGACGACAAACCGGGAGGCAGCCGTTCTCCATTTTTGGGCTGTTCCGGCGAGCTGTACGGAACATCGAACTCTCGCTTGCGGCTGCCGTCGTGAGGTGCTGGTGTTTTTGGCGAATTCCCGTAGGCGTTTTGGAGCGCGCCGGGATCAGTTGACCAGATCCAGAATGGAGCACACGATCCGAACGGGGTCGCGCCGCCTACGGATCCACCGTGGAACATGACCACTGTTCCGGGATCCGCGGATGCCTTCCCGTCATTCAACTGCCCGGAATCCCTTTCCGCGGCCGCCGCGGTCGTTTCAAAGACGTTTTCTTCAATCGCGGCGCTAACACGTGTTCGACGCACGGGCGGCAGGAATGACTCAGGAGCTTCTAGCAAATATTGTCGGAATGCCGTAGCGCGGCAAAACCTTCTCCTTCTTGGAAAACGAACCGGCTGTCGAGCCAAGGGGTAAGCAAGCGCCCATTACGAATTCTTCTGAGGCGAGATGGGCAAGATCAGGCGAGATGCCCCGCGAGAAAGGAAGTCACGTGTGTGCGCCGAGGGCTGGCCCGGCTGGCTTCCGGTTGAATCCGCCCAAATCGTCGGAGCGACTTTTCTCGGATCCAGATCGAGATCTGGAGCGGGAGCTAATCCAAAACGACCGGTGGAACAGGTCCGTCTTGATCCCGATCGCCCAGTGAAATATGCTTGCTCCAGAAAAGTCGCTCCCGGCGCGCTCCAAAACGACAAGTGGAATTCGCCATAAAATATTCATGGCTACTGCAGAATCAGCCTATAGCGCTCTGTTGTTTTTATTTAAGTAGCTGATCAGCTAGCCTATCTTTGTTCCGTTACTTCAATAGCAGTGGCGTCAGCCGGCAGTACTACCCTCAACCACTGCGTCTACTAGCGCCAGAGGAGCACGTTTTTATTTATTTATTCCAGACTCTCCACTCAATTTTCACTAAAGGCCTACACCAGTACGACCCTTATATACTGAAAAAAGCTACTGCAACCGGATTTACTTATCGCCGGAGGGGACAGACCGACCACTCTAACATACCGTTCACATTTGTTTTTTGTATGGCAGCTAACAGCGCAATTGGACCTGGCTAGTCTTTTTAACGGACATAGCATTACACAACAACTTGCACATCAAAATCCGCGCATTTGCGCTTGAAATTTTCAAGATGACGCGATTTTTAACCAAGTTTGCACGCCAGCCGGATGTTAGGTACAGCCTAGAGCCGTGTATACAGAGAGTTTGGTCAATGGGAGTCGCGGGCAGAGCTAGGGCGTGCACCAGACGCAGAAAGAGGGCTTGGCATGCTCTCTTGGCCAACCAAAAGCCGAAAAGAATCCCCTAGCGGTGGTAGCCAGAAACAGTTTTAATCGTTTTAATAAGCGCGTAAGAGTTAAATGTAGTAACCCTTCATGGTTGAAAATAGGGTGCACATGATGTTTCGATCATGATCATGCAGAAAGATGTAGGAAACGAATGTGCCACTCGAACATTGTTTTGCTCGGACAGAGTGTGACCGCTCAGACGGCAGATTCCCGGCCCTCGGCGCCTGGCGTACAGATTATGTCGATCGTTCCGCTAGTCGCACTCTTCCACCATCATTTTGGATGACCGTGATTGAAATATCACGTGCACCATATTTTCAGTCACCGAGAGTTACTCCGACGCACTTATTAAGTTTGTTTCTCGCGACCACCGCCAGGGTATTATTTCCGGCTTCTGGTTGGCCACATTCGAATTTGTGAAGACGCCCTAGAACACGCCCAGCCCGCTTTCGGCCAATGGCGTCTCCTCATTTGTCTCCTATACTTCCCAATGAATGGCCAAACTTCACATATACGGCTCTGCTCAGCCCACTCGGCGGAGCAGACGACGCACGGGGAGAGAGGGGAGGGCATTTCCTCTCTCTCCGTTTTCTGACGTCACGCTGCTGTCGGCGCAGCCACTTATCTGGTTTTTGCGCACGCGCAGTGGTGCCCGGTGTGGGCATACTCGGATTGGTTTGTAAACAACGCGTTTGTGGACGTTCAGTCGCTGACGGGAAGGGACGCTAAACCTAACTTTATCTCTCGCTGTCAACCGGTAGTTGGGAGGTAACCTTGGCTACGTCCCTCCGTGTACGTTCGCAGACACGCAAACATAACCCGGTGTCTACGCTCGATCCATGTACGCTTTTGGGAAGCTCGACTATCTCCGCTTTTTTTTTTCTGGAAACTTTGGTTAGCAAATAACCGCGGATGATCGATTAATTTTGGACATGTTTATGAAGGAGACTATATTTCCTCCGGTCAGATAACTCTCCAACATAATCAATGACCAAGGTAATGCAGGTATGTTTTCGGCTAATGCTTCGGTCACGGATTCTATTGGAGGATACTACGCAACTTTTATTTCTGGAAGCCTATTTTGAAAGGAAAAAGAAAACCGCTGGTTGCGTTATGCTGCGTGAGCTCGTGTCATTAAGGTTCTGCGGCTAGTCGAATTGGAGTCGTTCCATCGTTTATCGGTTGGTATTCATATTATTTTTTTCCTATGCCGATCGACATGACAAAGTATTCCCAATATAGGTACCATAAATGGCATGGTTTTTTTTGTTGCTTTTTTTGTGTGATATCGGATTTTGTGTTTGCTTATTCTATATGGGCAGTGGTAAAGTCTTTAGCTGTTTATCAGCAGTGGAAAGAAGCTGCTAACTAGAGCAAAGCTAAACAAAAGCAGCTTCTTAGTGTTCAACAATGGGCGTGACGCTGTAGTCCTGAAACAATTCAGAGTACACTAACATCTCGCATTTCGCGCACTTTTGGTATTAAACATACCACCTCAGTTTTTAGATTTTATGAGGTAATAAGTAGTATATAGGATCATCTTGGTAGTTTTTTGAGTGGTTGATTTTACGTCGCACTTTTGAAAACATTATCCTCTATTCCCACCCACACTCTTCTAGCCCGGCTAGTGATGCATTTTCAGAGACTGGAATTGATTGCCACAAGTCTCATTTTCTGCAACGCGTCGAAGAAACAATTTTCAGCTACCTTTATCTCGCAATTTTTGTAATGCATGGAATGGAGTATTTAAGGGGCGATTGTTTAAACTTGTCTTGAAGACATAAAAAACAAACATGTTTTGGGGAGTGAAGAGGACATCTGACTTCTCAGTTGTCATCGCCTGACCTGACATCATGCGACGTGGTCACGTGACGTGACTTCACGTTGTGATATCGTGGTGTCATGGCTTACCATGATGTCACGTGACCGGACGTCACGCGACGTTAGATCACGTGACGCTTAATTTAGCGGGAAAATGTTGGTAAATTTACCGCTAAATTTACCGGGAATATTTTCCGGCTAAAACTAGCGAGGAAATTTTCGCTTAATTTAGCGGGAAATATAGCGAAAATTTCCCGCTAAATGGGAGGGCAGCAGCAGAGGAGCAGGGGAGGGTACGGAGGGGGAACATGGACATACCCCTCCCGCGCCTGACCCTCCCCTCCTCCTCCTCAAGAGCTGCTCTCTAATTCGGCATTACAGAAAATTGTAATCGTCTTTTGTGTTTTAATCTTGTAATCACACTATAGCTTCAAACCGAAGATGAATAAATCAAACCTAAAGACCCCAATCGCAAAACTCCGACATTAAAAAAAGAAAATAGCACGAAATCGCTTCTTTAGGAAATCTCGGGGTGTAACTGAAAGACTCGGGTGCTTTGCAACGTGGAACACCATCCCTGTTTTTTTGTGTGTGTGTGTGTGCTGTGTGTTGTTTTTGTTTGTTTATGTTTTTGTTCTAATACATATAAGTCCCCCTCCTCGCCCTATGTTTGCCCTCGAGATTTTGAGGGTAGGCTATCTGGCCCCCACACTCAAATCAGTTTGAGACCCCTACTTTAGGGGTTTTGTGTTATCTGTTTACGTTCATATTGAACCATTCCTGTGGTTTGCGTACTTTTCCTTTTTAATGTTCATTTTATGTATATCTTTTTACGTTATTGTGAAGATTCCGAGCAGTATGTTTGAGTTTCTAACCTTCAGCCGAATGCAATTTTATGACAATTTACGCAGGTACTTATCTGGACTCTAAGGGACCAGTGCCTCGCCAGGCTTCTTAGCCTTTTGCACTACCCCATTTGTCGGTCCGTGTAAAAAAAAAAAAAGAAAAGACAAGGCGGTTACAAATTTTATTTTTGGGTCATCCTCTAAATAGACGCCGCGAAACCTATGTATCGCCAGCCGTTGTCCCAGTACCATTAGTTTCTTTTTCCTGTGGACTCGTCGAACCGCGACCCGCGAACTCATTAGGCCTAGGTCCGGCTGTTGGTGCTCGACGTCCGCACGGACATACGCGCACCGCGACGAGGCCCCCGAAATTGTATACGAGCGCGGCGACCGTAATTCATTAGCCCTAATCCGCGGTCTCCGTCTGTCCGGTCATCGTTCGCGATAGGCACGGGAAATTCACTCAGCTCCGCAATCGACGAGACCGCACTCGACGCTCGTTTCGACCCGCGTGATCGTTGTTTGGTGCCGAGAGCGGGGCGTACGAGTCGTGACACGGTCACGTTCCCCGAAGTCGTCGGACGTTGCAACGGACGTGGGCGATGTATATCCCGCGCACGCTCCGACACCTCGGACGGAACCAGCTCGGACGGAGCCGAGCTGGTTCCGTCGGCGCGTGCCGGGGCGGGATGGATGATCGTTGCGCGAGGGTGCCCTGGCGCCTGCGCGCGCGCTGGAGATGAGTTATGGGTTACGTCGGGACGCGGATTGTTTCCCTTCGATTTTGGTTCTTTGGCCTCCTTCTCCCGAGCTTTCTCTTTTCTCTTGTTGGAAGTATCGTGGTTGTTGTTGTTGTAATTCTAGGCAGCGGAGAGGCGAACAGTCTGTTTTTCTGGTGCTGTCCCGCAGGGCCCTCCGTAACGTTGAGGAGTAATGTGCGCACTGTGCGCACATTTTCCCTTAGGCCCGACCGCAGACGGCGCTACCCTCCGATGGAGACAGTCAAGCAGCGCTTAAAGGGCATCTTCTTTGTTGATTTGCTACCACCGACTAGACCAATCCCGCACAGCGAATATCCTGTGGGTTTTCTGCGTGTGAGTGCTCGTGTCGCTGATTGTAAATCCGCAAAAACAACGAGCGCCCTGACGGTGATCTTTAGGCGCTGCTTGATCGGCGTCATCGAATCGTAACTTTCGGCTGCGGTCGCACTAAAGTGAAACGGAGCACAGTACCCTGTGCCGTACAGTCCAGAATACTGCTCACACCGCAGAAAGTTGCCGCGAAAATTGCGCTAAATGAGGTTGGTCGCTGCTGGACGTAGACAACACAACATGTTAAAGGAGCTACGAAACGATTTTTCTACTTTCGTTAAATACTTCTTAGAATCACTCCCTAACGTTAATTACTGACTAAACTTGCCTTATTGTTTTCTTTCTTGGCAGTGGCAGTCGCCAAAAAACAAATTCGAGTAATATGGTCATCGTTGATCGCCTCAACTCAGGAGCCAGAACAAGCGGCCACGTGGCTGCTGCCAGTCCTATACCGCCAACGTTAATCCGGGCACGTGCTGGGGTGGAAAAGTTGAAAACGCGTGCTGCGCTCCAGACATTGTTAAAGTTCGGCTATTCTCATCACCGCAGTGGCTGGACACGAGCCACTACCCGAGTGTCCGCGCCATACGTTGATTTTTAAGAGCCGAAGTCGAGTGCTCAAGCAGTGCTCGTGTCGAATCCATGAGCCGCGCTCGACTGTCGTCAGGCGGGTGGTTTTGATCCCACAATTACATCATGAAGCTTTGCGAAGGCGAGACTTAAAGAAATACTCTCCTTTATCCTCGCAATTTCATCGCGACAAAGAAGCTTCTGAATCAGTGGCGGTCTGTGCGAGGATACTTGGCCCAGACTAGGACCAGTACGCCTCTGAAAAGTCACGAACATTCCTACCCGATATCGTTTCATGAACTCTTTAAGCATGTGCATGAAGGCGGCGATATATTTTGATTTATTGATTCGAGTTGTTGTCGATAAGTAACTTTAATGCCCTAAAGATATTCGAGCGTAGGCGAATTTTGCGGCTTTAGAAGGTTCAATAGCAGATTTTCAACTGTGGGATAAAAAGTATAAGAAACCACTGCAGCGATTGCGTGTTCGTACTGTCTCTTTTGGTGTACATTGCGCTAAGAGCGGCGCGCTTTGGGATTGGTTAGCTGAAGAAACATATCCTGCTGCGTGAGCTACCCTGTAAGAAACACACTTTCCGAGGGTTTGTGCTCTTTCCTATTTTTTTTTGTGCTTCAGGGTTAACAAAAACCAAAATAGTTAATTTTTCACCGCAGTAGACGTAAAGTTCGAATCTCGTTGCCCATGGCTCTTATATCTTCCCCGATACGCTTTTTTCTTGCTTTTAGCCTTTCGAGTTTAGATGTTTCGATAAGCAGCCTTTCGTAGATCTTTATGACGTTTATGACAAGAGGGAGACAGCGAACAACAAAAATCGACAACAAAAGCATTAACTCAACTGGAACAGCGCAACTCGCTCAGGCGCGAAATAGGACATTAAGAACTCGTTCTGTTCCCCCAAAAAACGAGGCATTTACCGTGAGTTAAAACTAAAAACGCAAAACGCGTTCGCGAAACGCCGACGTTCTTCTCGGTAACGAACCTTCGCCACGCCGCGGCCGCTTCCGTGCGCATCGGCAATAAGAAACGACGCTTTTGTTTTTCACACCTAGACACTGCAATCGGGCGCAGAGCTATCTCCTAAGCAGAGCACTCACCGGAAACACTCGCCAAGTGGCGTGCATGTCTTCGCGAAAACTCCTTTTGAAAACTGGAGCCTAGCTCCAGCGAAAGCTGCCAGTCGTCGGACTGGAACGCCCATGTTTCGAACAGCCGTTGTACGTTTTATATAGCATTCCTAATGTTTGTGTCGATGCGGTCGTTCTTCGCAGCTTAAGCCGCGGTCCTAATACATCAGTTTGCATGCACTGTCGAGGATGTCTGCAGTCAGTTTCAAGTCATTTTCTGAGCTGTCCTTGTAAAATGGTCTTGACGGATTGGCCGTAAAAGCTGTACACGTTCGACGCACAGATATACGTATAAAGGCTTCGAACATTCTTGAAGCGGTTCCGAAGTTGCCATATGGTTTGCAGCAAACACCTTGTGTTTTGTACGATGCGTGAGCGTGTGAGTGCGGCTTGAGAAGTGGAAAGGCTGCAGTCGCTGGCATTGATTAGAATATCATATGACAAATCTATCTAACCTCTATCTATCTAATCTAACTTCTACAGTTTGTCTACTAAGTTTCGATGACTGAAATCACTCACGATGGATATTAGAGACCACACCCTTTCCACAACTATTTTACTTAATCTCCATTGCAAAACGAAAGCGCTGCTCTGTAATCACAAATGTTTTACTTTCAAACATATTTTTGACATCCATGCTTACCACACAACCATAAAATATGTGAAATACTATTTTACGCGTAACACCTTCCAGGTAGTTTCCTGAAAAAAAAAAATGAAAGTAACAGCACGCTCTCGGCCTTCCGCTAGAGGTTTTGACTGCCACTTTTGTATTTAAAATGTGCAATATAAGTGACGGCTCGGTAATGAGAAAGTCAATTGTTTTATTAAAAGGGTAATTTCAATCGAGTGAAAAGAACAAATGCGATACAAAATGTGATTGCTTGACTATATTCCAGAAGGCTATTATACAATAAATGAACGTGATAAAAAGTACAGTTTGCCTCATGGGACAACTTTCTTTTTGTCTGCGTTTCGTGTTTTCTTATGTCGGTTTACAGAAATGTGGCGATTCCTTCACACTATATTTTTAAAACAACTAAGTTTTTTTGGGTAAACAGACAGTTGCTTTTTGGCTGGAGCAAATCTTGCATCCTTTCTAAGGCATCATTTTTCACTTTGCAGACATTGTTAAAAAATACTTGTGCACGCACACGTGCCCAACTATTCGGACTTTGGCAGCGTACCTAGTGTTTGGTCCCTGACAAATTTTCGGTGATGCCATAACCGCAAAAACTGAACGATATGCTGGGACGACATGAGCTTGTTCACAACAACTTCAGCATGCGTTTCCACAATGACGATTAGTTGTGTTGAAAGGAGTAGTCCTTCTTAATTTAAAGCATCTGTCAGAATATGAGCCCTTGCATGTATCGTGAAGAAGTGTCTGCCCCAAACCCTAATGTTCTCTGCGGTTTTCGCACTTGAATGTTTTCACTGTCACGTAGGTCAGAACAGGGGTCTTGAACGACAGCACTCCTAAATCATTGTCGGTTTTGTCAAATGCAAAAGCAAGGACACAAATCAAAATACTCTGCGCAGGTGACTCACATTCTAAAACAAACAAAATATTTCAGAACACTCGGTAAGTGCTAACTCGTTCTAATAATAACTACTATGCTTCCTTGAGAATACAATAAAATAACAGAGTTGTTTACTATACCATCGTCCTTGTGGGCACATTAACAACTCGGAAGTACAAGAGCGCACGAATACAAGAGAAATTTGCCTAACCAACATACCTCCGAAGAGCTCGTAAACTTGAACTACTTTCTCCGGAATTGCCTCAATTCATTGAATACGCTGTTGCTCGTAGGTTGGGAAGGAGAATATGTGAAACTCGATTCTCCGGCATAACATTCCCGACACCACGGCACACAACACATATAAAGCATTGATTCTCACATTCGCACACACGAAAACACTAACGATTCTGGTTGCCGGAGGAGGCACTGAACACGCAGGAGTCTTCACATTTCCAACGGCTTTCTACGTCGCCCGATTGCGCCCTTAACGCCTGGCTTCTCTTCGATTGCGAGCCGCCTGCCGTCTATAAAATTGAGTCGTCACGTCGCGTTATCTTTCTTTTATTATTATATTTAGTCGGTTCAAGTGCAACCTATATCTCGGGTTCAGCGTTTTCGCTTTCAACCGAAGAAAAAACGATAAAAGTCTGCCGAATTTATTTTTCCGAATTCGGTTTTAACCGAAAAAGGTGACTTTCTTCGGTTGTAACACCGTTCGTCGAATGACAATTCGTCACACGTCAACTCGTTGCAGGGCTATTCGTCACACAGGGCAATTCGCCATACGGCAGTTCGTCGCTATGATAATTCGTCCAACTATTAACGGATATTCCTTATTTTTGTAGCATTTCTGATGTTTATGAAACATAGCTCATTCAAGTGCGTAGAATTACCAGGGAACCCCTCCTAGATTAAATTTTTTTTCGACCCAAAAATTACATTTGTACTAATTTCTAATAGACATTGACTATTATGTGTTGTCCATCCCAATCTTGACACCTCTTTGTCACTAATGGAAAGAATGGATGGCAAATGTTTTGTTCACGCATGCACAGTCTGTGTCTGTCACGCGCACGTAGACAGGCTACATTCTTTCCGTGTCGCGCGTGCGTAACCTGTCGCTGAGTTCTGCATGCGCAGTCTGTGTCTGCCTGTGTCACGCACGTGGACGAGTTACATTCTGCCCGTGTCGCGCATATGCTATCTCTGTCGCGCATGCGCTGAGAAAATTTGGGAGTTGGATTAAGAAAGAGACCTGGAAGTTTTATATTCTATGCTTCCAGGGTTAAATAAAATGTTTATCAACTTAAAAGGAAACGAGACAACAAACTTTCTGAACAGGACACTTCACAGACGCTTAATAATAGAAGCGACCGAACACTAAAAAAACTAGTATGCGGTCAACAAGGTCTTCAAATATTATCTCCGGTTTTTCGACAAGTTTTCACAGTAACGAATCACTTTATGACCAATAGATATCTTCCCAAACACAAAGCGCCTCACCGCAGCGAAGTCCACGCAATGCATGCAGGGAACTAGTTGGCCATAGAGTTTCGGTTTCAATCGTTGGACATGGGGCGGTGGGGCTGTGTGCCGTGTGGAGTCGTTGGTGTCGTCGCGTAAAACTGCAGTCCGCATAAGGGTCGCGTTCTTTTCATTTTCTTTAATTTTTTATTTTAATTACTTTCTGATCGCGTCTGTACTTAGCATCACTAGAGAGTTTTACTAGAAACGCTATGTGTATGAGCTCGCACTATCGCGGGAGCTCGCGCAGCCACTTTGAAGCATGCTCTGAAGCGCGCACCGGAGCGGTAGCAGGCTTCTGAAAATGATCTCCTCAAACTCGCTATTTTAACATGGTCTAAGCGCAAAAGCTACAAGCGCGAGTAGATCGAATTGACAGGTGGCTCAGCTGCTCGAGCGCTCCTGCAGCCGAGCCGCCGTTCAACTCGAAGAGCTCGCGCTCGTAGCCTTTGCGCTTATACACGTCAAGATGGCACGGAG
>JAZHYW010049645.1:0-29561 GCA_037355805.1 Ixodes ricinus | reverse complement strand
GAAGACACGCCCTGTCGTTGTCACTCCGTTAGACTTCAGCGCTCTTTTTCCCTTCGAATCAAAATTCTTTAATCAAACCAACTAGCCAGGCGGGAAGTGAATATGGGGAGCACTAACGGAAAAATCGCTGATGTCGTATTCACGCTAAGAGTGTCGCGAAGCGACAGAGCGATATTGTTAGCGCGAAGATGACATCAACCGCGTGTTTTCGTATTTTATTTTCAAGGAACAACGACGGGCTTCATATATTCCCACTTCTGGTAATGTTCCAAATGAACATATCGCATGGCTGGGTAGTTAAGACAATAGCTTTTAAAATCTAAAGAAAAAGAACAGAATAAACGGTGATCGCTGGCTGGCGCTAAACAGTGTTCGCTCGATGCACGTAGTGTAACGCCTGCCAATCACTCGCCTCAGCGTGATGCTTCTCTCGCTGCCCGTCGTTATACCAAAGTTTCTTCAACGCGATAAAAGTTTAGATTATCGGTGTCCCTGCCTGCGGCCAAACTGAAAATCAGCACTTCTGGGTCAGGACAGTTGCCGGCCGTAAGGCGGTGTCTCCTGGCGGTCAAGTTGGAAATCAGCACTGCTGCCAGGCACTTGGCGGCAGTGTTTATGCCTCCGGCTGCCAAGCTAAAAACAGCCAGGTTTGTGGCCGGACTCTTGCCGGCCTTGCTTATGTCTCCGGCGGCCAAGAACTTCAGCGAGGCCAAGCTGTCCAGATACTTGGTCAACCGACGGCCGATCGAAGGTCACTTTTTCAGTACTGCTTGAGGTTGTCCCCGTCCACACTCGAATCAGGAGGTAGAGAGGGTAACCTTTTGTTATGTTGTTCCTCGTGACGATATAGGCGCTTCACTGGAAATGGAGAAATCCCTGGTCTCGATACAAGGATCAGGCGGATTTTTTCAGCGCACACCAGTCGCTTAACTGTGTTTGGAGATTTGCGTTTTTCTCTTTGTCCCCTTTGTTCCCCTTCTCCGGGAATTATTGTCGCTTATTTTGTCCAGCTCGTTTGCACCTTTCCATTAATTGCAGTACAATCATTATAAGGACCAGTAAAGAAGACGTCAGGGTAAACTGCTGTAAAAGAAAAGAACCGCAACCAACTAGCCCGCCAGTTGATTTTAATATATCCTGAGAATGTTGGAAGCACTGGGAACAAACAATTTAAATTCTGGTCGATTTGAATAATTTAAAACACATTACTTGCTTTATTACCCCCGGTCAGACTACGGCCGAATAAGTCACAGCCACAGTAATGTGTAAAATGGTTTATACATGCCACGTAAAACATGAACCAAATTTTAAAAATAAAAACCTTTACCACAGATTTTTAGGTATTTATTTTCGGGTAAAGGAGTCATGTTTTAATTATGAATATTTGATATAGAAAGAATTAAAGTAAGAAGGGCGTCCTGTGTGGTTGTCTCTAAGCATCCTTCTTCTTTTTTTTCGCTTTGTTTAAATTCAAGCAATAATTTGTGTTACATAAAATAAGAAAAGACTGTGAGTTGTTAGCTTAGACCAACATGAACAAAGCATTTTCTAGCATTTTAATTAGGCGATTTTTTTTACTCGTTATTTTAGGTCCCGGAAAAAAATACGTTTTGTCAATATTACGCCTCCCTGAAGAGGACAAGAGCCATTAGTAAAATGTCAGAGGTGCCAAATGATCGGAAACAAAATCACTAGCGCCGCGCAGACATGACTGTCGGTTCTTTCTCGCCAAGCCGCCCGCTCCTAAACGGTCTCCTTATTTATTGATTCATCGAACCATTGTTTACTGCCGCTTTTCCTCGATTAACGCAAAGCACGAAAGAGGGTAACATGGGCGTAGGTCGGCACGAATCATTAACGTGCAAATGTAAATAACAAACGGGAGAAACAAACTCTGCATGGAGTTGCATTAATCGACCCGGCTATGGGAGGTATGCACCAAACGCCAGCAGTGTGCTTCTCTGCTTAGCAAATGCTGAAAGCAAACTTGAAGTCATATTTAGTTTACGACATCGAAGCTTAGTTTACGAAACTTTGTTAGATATCTATAGGTGTAGACACCGCGTCGCAGCTGCCTGATGAAATCTTCGCCTTTGCTTTGGTGTCAAGCGGCCTTGCCAGATGACTCTTCGATAAGCGGCTAGGGCTGGCCTGTCAAGACCTTGGCTTCCCATGCTTCTCCGTCGGAGAAATGCTTGGTTTAAAGTCATTTTCTGGGTGTGCCTTGTCATGTGAAACTCGGCACTTGCACTACTCTGTTTTCTAGACACTGCTTCGTCATTGACCCTAGTTTCGTGTCTCAACGGTGGCAAGATCAGTTTTACGAGCGCGTTAAATTGGAGAGATCTCTGGCGCGGTGTTCGAGCCAGCATCCGTTGAGGACGGAGCTGACGAGGCTAGCGAAGGACGCGTGCGTAAAGTTTCATAGCAACAAGACGCTTTTTTTTTTTCTTAGTGGCGCCGTCTGGTTGACGGAAACGCTGTCGGCACAGGCTTTTTAGGCGCGCGCCAACGGGACTTTGTCTAGTCGATCGCGTCGCAGCGATCAACGTGCTGTGTGTTCTCACCTAAAAGAGTACCTTACACCGTGGCTCTGACTTTGTGTGAAACGTAGTATAATCGCTTTGGGAAGTATTGAAAGCGGGAGCCATACGCACGAACGGTGAATATGGCGTCTACCAGTAACCACGAGGGCGGGCGAAGCGTAAATGCGTGAGCATGTTGCCTCGAAGAACGTTTATTCTGCACTAGTGTGCGTGCAAGGCTGGCACACTATATTATTATATTAATTGATACTACTATCTCCTTCGGGAGATGTGGTAGGAGGTGGTACATAATGTTTTTATAAAGGTATACATTTCTAGTCATTTTATGCACACGTGAACAAGACAATCAATGTCATCATTATACAGCATCGAATAAAAACAAAGCAAAACAACAAACAAAACAAACCTACAAGACATACCGCCAATCTCAGGAGTTACAGAAACTACGGAGGGTAGCAGTGAGTGATGACTCAGATGAAGCATTTATTATATGACTGGGTAGGGCATTCCAATCATGAATGGTCCTTCGGAAAAATGAGAACTTAAATACATCAACCCTACAGCGATATTTTTGTAATGATCTACAATGAAAATTTCGCGTGGGGTAATTATGAAGAGCTGGTGAAATATATGTAGAGGAGTCAATATTAAATCTGTTGTTTAGTAGGCCGAGCAAAAATTTTAATCTTTTGAAACATGCGTCTATGTGTTAGTGAGCAGTAATGCTGGAACACAGATATAGTTCTGAAACCGGGTATTGTTTCTGAAATTTGTTGAAAATGAAACGCAAGCCTTTTCGTTGAATGGATTCAAGTAACTTTATGTTGATTTGAGTAAACGGGTCCCAGACAACGGATGCATACTCTAATATAGGCAGAACAAACGTTTTGTAGACTGTTAATTTTACGTCAGATGAGGTTTGCTTTAAATTTCGTTCGGAGAAACCAGAGCTTAGTTAATGCCTTGTGCACAATGTAGCCTAATATGGGTGTTCTAACGCAGGTCATTTGAAATGATTACACCGAGGTATTTATAGGAAGTCACTTCGACTAGGACAGTATTGTTAATGGCATAATTATAGGAAAAAAAACTAGTTTTGCGGGTTATATGCATTCTAACACATTTGTTAACATTTAGTGACATCTGTCACGAGTCACACCAACCGTGTATCTTGGATAAGCAGCTGTTAAGTAAAGTCTGGTCACTAACATCATTTACCTCAGTGAAGGTAACAACATCGTCCGCAAATAAACCGGCTCGCACAGGAATGTTGGCAGTGATTTCGTTTATAAAAATTGAAAGAAGTAAAGGCCCAAGGACTGACCCTTGTGGAACGCCCGATAGCACAGGGACTAGCGAGGATGCACTAGAGTTTATTTGAACGTACTGTTTTTTTTTCTAGCAAGTAATTTTCAAGCCAGAAGTAGATGATATCATTTTGCACGATTGATTTAAGTTTTAGAAGCAGTCTACAGTGTGACACTCTGTCAAACGCTTCAGCGAGGTCAAGGAAAATTACATCAACCTGTTTAGAACGATTTAATATTTCAGCAAAATCATGGAGGGTTTCAAGTGATTGTGTCGTGGTTGAAAGACCAATAAGAAAACCATGTTGATTCATGTTAAAAAATTGTGATTCTCTAAATACGCTGCCAATTGTTTAAAAACAATGTGCTCTAAAAGTTTCGAGCAGAAAGAAAGCAAAGAAATTGGCCAAAAGTTCCCAGGCAAGAGATGAGATCCAGATTTGTGAACGGGAACGATCTGGCAATTTTCCATTCTACAGGAATAACGGACCCCAACAATGATTTCGTGAATATTAGATAAACATTTTTTAGTACCATTCTGCGTAGCGAACGGAGAACACATTTGTAAAGCCGTCGTGACCAGCAGGTTTTTGTTTTTTTTTTTCGAAAGATTAAGCAACGTTGAAAACAGTCCCTAGGGAGAGATTAAAACATCGGGTAACACTGATAGGTTGGGTGGCAGGTTTAGACGACGAATAATGCCGTTATGTAAAGTGAAATCAGACGCAAAATAATCATTCAAACCTTCAGCGATGGCACAGTCATCCGTAAATAATCTGTCCAGAAACGATAAGTTGGGAAATATCTTTTTGAGCCGGGAACAAAGACCTCCAAAACTTATCGGGTGATTCCCTAAGGAACGTGTGCAAAGTTATATTGTTATACTTTTATGTTTTGCAAGACGAATCATAGCTCTCCGTCTTGTACGCATTTCATTAATATTTAAGCGTCTTTTGCCTTTCCTGGCACGATTGATTTTTTGTTTTAGATGCAGGATATCGCGAGTTATCTACGGATTATATTTTCTGGTAATTTTGATACTCGTTGGAACAAACCTTCGTAAACATTCAAGCACGGTTTCTTTAAAAGAATTCCAAAGGATATCAAGCATGGAACTCGCTCTTGCAGAAACTGCTTCTGTCCATAATTGATATTGTACCTTATTATTACTGTCTATCATTGCTTCCTACCACAGGTTTGAAAAGATTAATGTGGTCATTCGATGAGGGAAGATCCGCAGTACTGACAGCACTAAGCTTTGAATAGTGAGCCATTTCACGAACCCGCAATGAGGGTCAGCACCATCGGAGATTTTGATCCCGCATCCGCGGTTCTCGTTTTTCAGGTCAAGGCAAAACAGTGCTTAGTTCAAGTCATTACCGGAGCCAGTATAGAAACAGTCCAACACTGTAACCACGTTTTATTGTACCTTCTTAGACTTCGAAGGACTCACGTCTTCCTGCCAATAAAATATAACCGGTTGGAAACCCTGCTTTAGACGTCCGCCCCCCACCCTTTTCCTTTTCTAAACACAATTTTACTTATATTGTTATATCACTAAAAGCTACCCAACAAAGAAGTGATAATCTTGGTTCAATCTTGAATAGTGCTTCTCAACCTTAAGTATTTGTGAGTGCACGTTCGCACAAGTTTTTTTTTTCTTCTTTTTGTTTTTTTGGTAGCCAAGTTTAGTTACCGTCCCCACGTTTTATATAAAAAGAACCGTTAGAAACGTATAGCACTCAAAATCAAGTTTCAACCGTTTGCGCTAAGCACCTGATCAAACTACACACATGCACTCACATCCGTAAAAAGCAATTGAGACAGAAAAAGAACACCTTATGGCGAATGTTAGAGCGCGCATCCTCACTCACATAAATAGATGCAACCACTCCAGAAGTAAGCGTACACTGGAAACGCATCAGCCGAACGCGCTGATACACTGCATCTCACTTTGACCGTATTGACCAGTCAGCGAAGCGTCCTCCTCAAACCTGTATTTTAAGAAGGGCTCCGTATGTTATTCTATGCCAAAAACGACTACCGATAAAAAAAGAAATAGAGCGACCCAGTCGTACCCACTCGAACGCAGGCCCACGAGAGTGGTCCCTCGATCTGTTCGGACTGCTATTTCTCGTCTCAATCTATCGATGTGCTCCTAAACAATGAAGAAAAAAAAAGACACGAAGGTCGGAAAAACGTGCTGGATCGATAAGTTCACAGGAACGGGTATGCGAAAGTGCTTCACGTTATGTCTTTTTTCTTTATCCGTTTTTCCGCTTATCTTGTATAGCTGGAAGCTGTCAGTCTGATTATTGGGAATATACCACTATGTCGAGACAAACTCGCTGTTTTTAGTTTTTCTTTTAAATTGTGGTGTTTTTGTTTTCGTTTCGCGAGTCACTTTGTTAATAGAAAACAAACATCCCACACGTGGGCGTGTTTGAGAGTTGGAGCATATTTGCTCGCGTGCACGAGCGTACCTGTCACTGCAGGTGCAGGAGGAGAAAAGTGGGCCTCCGTTCCTTTTTTCTCTGCGGAGGGCATGGTCGCTGACAACTTAAAAAAAATGAAAAAAAAAACAGGGCACGGAATATTTTACTTATGGTTCTTGTTTCGCGATTCGTTTTTTCTACAATCTTATCACCTAATGTTCTCCTTGCATCCAGGGCAAAGATAAAATGCTCGCTACACCTTGCGTTCTTCAGCTTGGCAGCGACTATTCTAAATCGACAATTATTACTTTTTTATAGCGGAGCTGTTAAGGGCTAGTTTCCCCAGGATCGTGTCCGTCCTCAAATGACCTGATGATCCAGAACTGTGGACAGCCACCGCCATCTATAAGCGACGGCAGCAACCAGACAACCGGCTTGCCTGTTGTTTTGGTTGCCGCTAGTCGCTCATAGATGGCGGCAACCTTTCGAGCCTTTTCACTCTGGCTTGCCGACTTCCGGCCGGCCATTACTTCATTCCCACCATAGTACAGCTTCGCTGGTCGTCCTTTTTCACCAGAGTGGAAAGGCTGAAAGATTTTTTAGCTTTTTGTGATTTTGAGTAGAAAGAATAACCTTAATAGATGAAAGAAATAAAGGCTCCGCCATGTCGAATAGAAACAAAGGCGGCGTAGGGTCATTGTTTGGAGACATAATATTGCGATAATATTCGATACATGAACAAAATATGCACTCATATATGTTTTACCCGCATATTATTCCAAGGTATTTACACGAAGCGAGTAAGGTAGACATTTATTCGTAAATGAAATGATACTTTAATTTACAGCCTTGACGTTATTGACTTAGTTTATATCTTACGCAGAGAGAAACCCGACCAGAATATCGTTTACCTTCCTGAGCGAAACCAAACAAAACATACACAAACAAAAAGCACAAAGCAAGAATAGGTTTTTATCTCGAAAGGCGCGAAGAGCACGACGTCTTCTACGGGCGTCGAACCGTACCCGTAATTTTGTTAGTAAAACGTCGTCGCTATCGTCCGTCGCCGACAGCTGGAACGGCGTTCATCGTAGATTGACAAATTGGAGCGAACTCTCGAAATAGTTTTCGCTCTCTTTCATGATGCTTTTCAGTCGCATTTAGTCATCACTTACTTTCGACCACGAACGTACCATCACCTGGAACATTTCCAATGCTTCTATTCATCGTCGCGGTAGAGCTTTGTAGAAAAAGATAGCGGACCGTTTGAGCCCATCGAGCGTAGCATTTGCACCCCAGTAATGAGTCAGACAGGATAAGATCGGCAGGGCGTATCTTTGAGATGCCCGGCCTCCAGCAGGCGCTCGTTGCCTTCCGCCGTGCTTGGGCTGCACGTGCACGCTCGAAGTCCACGAAGCGCCCGAGCATTATCGAAGGTAGGAAGCTCGGGCTGGAGGCAGGGAAACTGAGGAATTTCCCTGCAATTCTCAGTCCAACCAAGTAGAAGGACAAGCTTAAAACAACCGGAGATAAATAGCAACGAGATATCTAGGGGGAAGCTATTATTTAATGTAATAACAACCGCCGACCAAGGCCTGTTTTGTGACAGAGGTGTAACAAGCTGTATAAGCATACACATCCCCAATTTTTGACATCTCGAGCTTCCTGGGGCAAATACGGGTCTTTGAAAACAATCGACTAAAATGTCAATTTTTAGATGCCTGTTTGACAGACAATCGGTCGATTTACAATTCCTGGAGTTGCGTTTTATCAATAAGCAGACACTTTTCTTTACACGACTTTGCAAGACCACTGCTGGCATCCTTGTACCGACCGCATAGTCAAGCGATAATTAAAATAAGCCATACCTAAATTGTTTTTCTTCGTTTCTTGTAAAGAGGAAACAATAAGCCTAATAGATCACGTCCAGTTATATTGTTTATACCAGGGGTCTAAATCACGTGACCCGCGGGCCGCATACGGCCCGCGACTTTGGGATGCGGCCCGCAAGCATCCCGCGGCTGCGTGCCCCCGTTCCCATGCATCGAGCGCCACATCCGTCCTAAATAATAGTTTTATATTGTCGATTCATTTCCGTTGGAAAAGGAGCTCTGCTTTGTTCACGCATATTGCACTATTATGTTTTTGTTTGTTTTTTACCAAGTATTGTTTTCTCTATATATTTGCTTCTTAGCTCTTTCTCATGTATATCAACCGGAAAGGTAATACTACTAATACAAGAGCGAGCTCTTTGCTCAAGAAGGCATCTCGGCTGCGTAAACTCGTTGCACGCAGGAACAACGGCCAAAGATAAAGCTATGAGCTCGGGCTTCTAGCTGTCGGACAATACGTTTAAAATGAAATTATTTTCTTATAATGCTGCTATAAAAATTGTCCGAAAACCAAAAACGGCCGCATAAAGATACATGTTTTCTATGCTTGCTGAGTTTAGTGAATTGTGCGACAGGGCAAGGATGGTGGGCTTGATTTCGTTCTATTGAAAACTGCCAGTACTCTGGTATGGCACTGTTTTCATTCTTGTTTTAGCATCAGGCGTTGGCCCAAAATAGTCGTATATGCAAACAAAAACCAAAGAGGGCAAAACGATTAGCTTACAACAAGCAGAAAGCAAAAGGTTCATTGTCCAAAAAATCTTTAGGGTGTCTCTGAACAGTCAGCCTCTTTGCAACGTCAAACACCAATGCTGTTTGTTTGTGTGTTTATTGTTTTGTCCTAAAGTAGCAAAAGATTGCCCTCGCTTCCGTTGGCCCTCCTCCTTTCAGGGTTGGGCTATCTTGCTCCACACTCGAATGAGTTTGAGACCCCTGGTTTATACCATCGATGCTGAACTTAGGTAATATTTCGTTGTATCCCACGTCCGCAGGTTGTCAGAAAGCGTCGTTAGAGGTTTGTCACGTCTGACTTTGTCGGTCACTGACGAGCTCGAACGGCTATTTTAGAGGAATTGATCCAGGAGCTTTAGTGATCGAGACGGGAATACAGCTTTGGTACTGCAGCTATTAAAGCATATACATTTAGGTACCTAGAGAATACCTTGCCTAAACGGAAATCTCAGTTAGACTCACACGTTCATACTGCAAGGGTAGCAAACTGTCCTCACTCGATTGGAACGTGCAAAGTCAACGAAACCTATACAGCAGTCTAGACTGCAGTGATACTTTAGACAAATGTTATTACTCGAATTCTAACAGATGCGCGGTCTCATGAGACAGGGATGACAAATTGTCTTATGAACACAAGTCTTGGTTTCCTTAATTTTACGAATTTTTATGCGCGATTTAATCTTTTGTCGTCAATAAAAATAATCACATTATACGAATATTATATTTGCAGTATTTAATCTGGCAGATATATAAAATGTATACTCAACGAAATAGAACAACTTTCTTGCGTTTTATTTGTTTTAATTTTAAGCTTGTCTTATCATGAATGAAAAGCGTGTATTTCTTTCTAGTTTCTTAACGCTTCCACTACCATTGTTTTGAGCGATCGGTCATCGATCGTTGTATTGCTTCATAAAACCTGTATTTTTTGTTTTGCGTATTTTGGTAAGGAGACTTTGCAGATTGTGCGCACGTAGGAGGATATACCGTCATCGGGAGTCCAGGAGCATCGTTTGCAAGCATACTTGCACGCACAGGCCCAGGACGATCTAGAGAGTGCGAAAACTGTTTCTAAATGATAAAAGTCTTTATTTTGTTTGTCTTGAACAATATTTGCGGTTGGTAAACTCGGGAGATGAGTAAATTATTAAATAAACACATTTTGAGTTACCTCTGATCGATGTGGTTGAAGTAGCGTCGCATGTTTTTGGCGACCGTTCTTTTTTTTTGCGTGTGTTTTACATGCTTTTGGGATGATTATTTCGCATGTCGATTACTTAAACGTAATGCAGTTTGGCTCCGACAAGGCATGACCGAACTTATTGAACTCCACTAAAACTTACAAACAAGCGCTAACTTCATTGTTTTCATGTTGATTCTTTTTTCAGCGCTGGGCGGCGACAACTCATTGACGCCTATACTTCAATGAGTCATGCGCGTTCTGAATGGTCGCTTTCTCGCTATAATACTCTCTACGCAGAGAAGCATGCTTTCCGGTTCAGTGAACTTCTATCATTTATGTATTTATTTGCACATACTGGGACCTTATTTGAGGTCACTGCAGGAGTGGGGATAGAATGATTCTCGGTATTGGTTAAGAAGAGAACAACAACAATAAAAAAACATTTCAGATTGACCACACATCAATACAGAAAACATCCATAATTGCTGAAATAAAATCATGGTATGCAAGCAAGCGCGTAGGCCCGTCGACGTTATTCCACATCTCAACCGTACGTGGAAAGAAGGCATTTTTAAAACAATTAATATAAAACTTAAATGGCACAATGTTTAAATGCTGAATACAATGCAATACAAAACAATTTTTACGTGTCAGAATCGAGCAGATTAACTTCGCCTTTTAAATACGAGTACCAAACAACGGATCCATACTCTAAACTTTGCCTAACAAGGGTTTCATGGGCTATTATTTTACCTCTTTGGTAGAACATTTTAAAGTGAATTTGACGTATTCTGGTCATCTCAGGACGCGAGGGAAATAGATTTAACGTGCTTGTCTCGTTTAATGTTGGGAGTTGAAGAGAAGTGTGATGCAGAGATACTGAATTTGCTTCAATGAAAGAACTGCGCGAGTTGGTGCTGTGTCTTTCCATCAGATATTATCGCAAAATGTGCGTTTTGGGGTTTGCATTCTACAGGGGAACACCAAAATGTGTCCTCCCCTCCTGATTGAGCCTTTTGGACAGCCATACGTATAAAAATATAAATAAATGTAAATAAAAATCTTAAAAACATTGAAAATTAGTGTTTTGCTCCATCAACACAAGTAATGTATACATAAATACGGAAGCTTTTGGGATATCTGGAATATGCTAAACTTCGCTGGAAAAGTCCACTTATTCAAGTAATTAAGTACTATCATTTATAGATTCTACTTAATTTCCGCTTGTGAAAATAGGTCATTGGTAATCAGGCAAAGAAAACGCTTAGCGAATATTCCGTAAAATAAAGTTTTATACCCCATTTCGTTTACAAAAAGAAAACAAATTTAATGCAACAAGAGCAGCCTTGAACAATTCTTGCACTACAATAAACTGAATGCACATTAAAGCAGGAACATGACATTCCTGCTTCTTTTTAGTTACACAGGGTATTGGTGAGTACAACATTTAACTACTTAGGTTTGTTTCCTAAGTGGACACTTAACATAATAATAACAATAATAATAATATTAATAATTATTAATAATTTATTTTATTTCCATCAATGTATTTTAATGGAGGAAACCAGGAAACAAATCTTTGTCGACATAGCTTGACATGTATTTGACCCCCTTATTAAAGAAACAGAGCTCATTGGCGCGAAAGTCAATACACAATAATAACAAAAAGAAATTATACAACCTTAAAATAAGCACTCAGTACAAACAGAAATAAACACATTCTTACGGTTTTAGGAAAACATCGCGAAGTTCAGAAAAAGAAATTCGTCCAACATCAATATATATTTGTGTTTTTTATCTAGACAAGTTATAAGTTTGGGAAGCGTGAACTTAAGCATTTGATATCCGTAATTATTTACACACGTTGAAGTTTTCTAGTATTTGGTATATTGAGTTGGGTATGTAGGTACATGGAATTGTGAAGTCGCTAACTCAGCTAAAAAAGAACAGGACACTAATAGCTTCGTTAGCAATTTTTCGAATAAAAAAATTAAAAAAATTCGTGACCGCTCGTTCGCTTAAGTGTGCTCACTCTGTACACTCACAGCATGATTCTCGTTCTTGTGCCCTTAACTTCGCTCGTCTTCAAGGTAAAAAGAGGTACTGTTGAAAGGCAGAGTGTTACAATATTAATTTGTCATGTTCGCGATAGTATTTATTTTACGTTAATAGTACGCCCGAAGTACTATTTATTTTGTATGTTAATAGTACACCCGCGTAAGTTAGAAACCAGAATGTGCAACTTGTTTGTGTCTTTATTGCAGTGGTGCTGCAGAAGTTCGTGGCCAATGCCTACGACGTGTACGTCATTCGGAATAACGCGGCTCTGCTTCGATGTCACGTGCCCCCGCAGTGAAGGATTACGTCAGAGTGACGTCGTGGGTTCGAGACGATGGCGTCACTGTTGGAACACTCGGAAGCACAGGTGAGTACGCACATTCAAACCTCTGGACGTCCGCATTACATTAGAGTGGCAACTGATCTCAAACGTCAAAATAAATTGACAAATGAAGTGGATGTTAAAGCGGGGTATAAATTCGCCTTTGATCATCCGCTTTAATCCTTAATACCATCTTGTCAAATTGCGCACTACTCCATGCTGTTCGCTTGTAGTAATGAGGAACTTATAAAAATACTGATCATTTAATTGAGCTATCCAGCCACTAGATGACCGACTATTTACACGTAAATCAATCATGGCGGGAACCCGGCGTGACCCGACCACCCGACCCGACTCCAACCATACACGACCACAACCCAAGCAGACTTGGCCCGACTTAGGTCTTGGCGCCTAGAACACAAGCGCCAAAACATTGTTGACTATAAGCATAACATTATTCTAAAACTTACTTTAAAAATCTAGTTGTTTGTTTTCAGATGTTCTCTAAATGTAGGAAAACATTGCAGAAATTATGCCATTGCACAATGCAAAATAAAATAACTGAGCAGACATAACGTAAAACGTAGGAGAAATACTCTCGCTGCACGCGTTAGATATCAGCTACAACAGGCTCCGAAAAGGGTATTGCATTAACCTAATTTATTAATTTTCCCGCCATACATTTTATTATGCTTTATTAGCTCTATAGATTTATGCAAATGAATCGCCGCATTTAGAAAGACAGGAAGCACGATCCGCATTCTCAATTTTAGATCCTTCATTTACTTTTTTTGCTCAGTTTTTTCTTCGGGTCTATTGACTAATTGTTCATTCCAACCACACTCCCGCTTCGTCACGACATCCAATATTTACTTCCGTACGCGACCGACGGGTCATATAGGGATCGAAATGTAATTGCACTCGCCCTTTATTACAAGAAACGACAAAAACATGCAACCGAAATGTAATTGCACTCACCCCTTATTACAAAAAAACAAAAAAACATGCGACCGAAATAATATTTAATTGCACAGTCGTGGACAAAGCAAGCTGAAACAACCGAGCGACGACCAAAACATACCGGTGACGCTGCCCAAACGAGAGAACTGATCGATACTATAATCGAGAGATAGCATGCAAACGAGATCGCAACGGTACATTATCTGACTCATGCAAGAAAATGTTTGAAAACTGGGCACTCGTACTTGTTCAGAACCAGAATGGAGATGATACAGCGATATATGTCTCGTAAATTTCGATACCTCTGTTCCTCCCGAAAAGCGTCCATGATCTGAATTGTCCATAATACCGAGACAAAAAAAATCTATGTATTTTCTCAGCTCGTCACTGAAAATGTTGTATATGTAGATAGCGGAGTATCCATATTACCGGGGTCTGTATTATCGAGACATGACTGCACTGTCGCGCCGTACTGCGGCTTCCTCGCGAACTGCCCAATTCCGAAAGTGCGGCGAAGCAGTAAAAGACAAAAAAAAAAAGCTTATTCCTGTGTTTGCAAAGCAAACTTTTGCTAACACCTGTTTCTCAAAACGTAATATGTACCGCAACTAACGAACAAACTATAAATGAACTACCGGAACACAAAATAGCTGTAATTCAATCTATCTCGCAGTGACTCGGTTCCGGAGGACGTGAGGGGTCCGAGTTCAAATAACGAGTTTCCCAAACTGTATTGTTCCAGCAACGATGGCCAAATTCAAACGCCAATATTCGGGGTTTTAACCGCTCACCCGAGAGGCAAGAGCACGAGTGTTTCAATAAATAACAAATAAAAATCAATGTCAAAAACAAACCGTACGAGATTAACTTCTGCATAATTAAATATTTCCACATTAAGGGCATTTTGAATTTCCGCCTTATTTTGTTCACTTTGCGAAAACAGAAAGTCAGACTTTCCAACTTGCACTCTAGTGCTTGCTTGCATGTTGAATACTCGGTCCCGTATATTTGAATGAATAATAAGCTTCTTAACCTGATTAAATGCTATCGCGGAGCTAGTAGTTTCATGTAAGACGCCCCCGAACCCTTCCATTTATATTCGATATAAAATAAAAACGATTGATTAAACACTCCTCTGCAGGACCGTTATTAACCGAGTGCATATTTTGCTTAAAACAACTCGTCTTTTTGGGGTTCTCCAAAATATGCAGAATGTAAATGAAAGATTACATTGATCTTGTATACCGTGTACTCTCCATAAAGCAATGGCAAATGCTAAGTACAACGCGCCTCGTGACTTCAGAGGACGCCAGAAATCATTAAAGTTATAGAGTCGTTTTTGTGATAAAAACGAAACTGCGATCATATTAAACACTCGAATTCTGTGTTTTTGGTCGCGCAGAGACAAATAATTTAGAGCATGTCGCTTGCTCAACCTTAGAGCAGCTTTTGTGGACATTGTCCAAAAAAGCTCTTGTGTTATTAAAAACATTACAAAAAATATAATTTTGAAATAAACGTGCCGGTACTTATTACAATACCTAAATTTCCAGTACCTATTTTTAACAGCTCTTTTTTTATTATTCAAAAGTGCTTGAATTGAAGTCATAATATAGGCGTGCTTTTTAATTTAGTTTTATATAAAGACTAACTAGTTTAAGCAATTTATTTCCTCGTGTGTTTAATTTTTTTAAATAAATGCCAACCTAAGTTGAACGCCGCCGAAAATAAACGCCTAAAACGTTAATTATTTTATTGGTTAGTTTAATGAATAATTGGCTGAAAAAGAAACTACCAATGCTAGAATTTTAAATGGTTATAGTTTTACGCTATCCTTTCTGTCGAGCTAAAATAATCAGTAAATTTGTGCCCACCGTGTCACGCACCGCAAGTTCAGATAAAACAAGGAAAGCCTCATGTAACGAAATCACACCGAATGTTTTGAAGCGATGTCTGGCGTCGCTTTAACTGCCCGTCCAGACATTACCGTCCCATTCAATGGGACCCCGGGGACTCCTCGAAAGTTTCTTTTATTGTTATGGCCTTCCGCTGAACAAGGTGTTTCTGAAACGGTAATATTGGCTACTTTTTGTGTGTGATCTTTGACCTTCCATCCACGTAGTTTGAATCTACGCGTCGGTTTCTAGCGAGCATTGCCGTAATTGAGGATTCAACGAATAGATTAAAAATCAGATCATACACGGTGGGTCTCGCAACAACATTAGATAACATGTGCTGTGTTGTTTGTTTGTGTGTTGATTTGTTGTTTTTTTTAGAATTTCCGCAGTTTGCAAACCTCAATCGTTCGCGAAATATTAGACATGTATTGGTACTACGACATTTTCCTTTGTTTAGTTGACATCCGTGGCATTAGGCTGTGTAACACAAGTACGTGGGATAAACAAAACGTATTTTAAACGCTGTAATTCGAGATCTTACTCGTGGCTACAGTGCAGCTTTATGTTGGTAGAATTGTTTCAAAAGAAAATAATGCAGTACATATGTAGCGTTTGACTTTAATGCTCGCAAGTTTTTTTTTAATTATTTTTTGATGTCGTTTGATAGAAAGCGTAGAAAATGTACTCACAGAAAGGACAAAATGGTGTCCAACTTCAGACAATTATCAATTTGGTGGAAAATGCATGAGCATTTATCAACATCCGGTGTTTAACACACATGCGCGGTTATCGCAAGAAGAGTGCACTAAACATTCGTGACGTCGATCCTCCACAATTTCAGAAAGCTACTCATATCCCCAACACACAACGTTTGACGATTCCACGAACACAAAGCTGCCCTAAACAATTATCAATGAGTTTCAATTGAGGTTTCGAGTGTATTCTGATAAGAACACATTAGCAAACTCAATTGAAACTCATTGATAATTTTTGTAAGGGTGTGTTCGATAGTCAGCATTCAATCCGGAGATTGCAATGCCGACTACTAATGCGTTAGCATTTGTACCTACATGACAGCGTAAGGCTGGCGACGTCCATCTCCGGACAAAATAGTGGAAAGAGAAGCGCGCCGCGTACACTCTCTCCCCTGTTTTGGCAGTGGGAAAGAGAAGGAGAGTAGTGAAGGACAAGGGCGAGAGGGAGGTGACGTCACGGGGCGGAAGCCAATGCGCGCACGAGCAACCGGTGAACAGCGAAAACAGCGTCAGGCAGCGGATGCTGCTGCTAAGCGTGCAAGGCGGGCGAAGGAGACAGAGGAGCGGAAGCAGCGCCTAGCTCGGCTGGCCGAAATGCGGCGCAAGCAGCGGCAAGCCGACGCGGGTCTGCGTGCGACAGAGGCTGGCAAAGCGGGCTCGGCGAGCTCACTTCACCGGAAAAAAAGTACAGGAAGATCCATTAGTGGATTCTTAGGGAATTCGTTAGCACGACCCTTGGAAAAACGCCACACACGTCCCCTTTTGGAAAACGCCAACACTGACCCCGTAACAAAGCCCAAAAGAGGCAGCAAAAATAGAGGAAGCAAAAAGACAAAGCCGAAACAGAAAAGTGAAGGGATGAGCGTTAGCGTTTCTCTTAGGGGGACGTGTGTGGGTTTCGTAATATTAATAATAACAATAATAATGGTGTTTATTTCCACCATAATGCTAACGCATTCCCTAAGAATCCACCAATGGTTCTTCCTTTCATTTTTTTATATAAAAAACAATTTAGCAGATTTCTAACCCTTTAGCCTGTATCAGGCAGAATTTAGCTATCCTACGAACACAAGCCAGATTTGTTTTGATGACAAGAGTTGAGCGCACTAAAGAAAGGCGGGTTTGTGCGCTGCCGGGTCACGGACTTCACACTCACGGAACCTTTCAGCCCCGTAACACGGCGGAAAATGAATACATCAAAAAGCCAGTTTTTGGTGAAGCCATAAATGTTCACAGACGCCTTCACATCTGCGTAGGGGTCCCTTTCCAATACCACGTAGAAGACAAGGCCCGAGCATGACGTCATCGCTTGTTGGTCCCCGGCCCACCCCTAGCTCCAAATATGCTGATTCTCGACGAGAGACGCCGCGAAGCGGCAGACGGGTTCGTCGTGCCGTCCCCGGGCACTAGCGTCGCGAAGATGCGCTGGCGGAGACGCTGATGCGAGCAAGGCGGCGTCTCGTGGATCTACAAGTCATTACGTGTGGGCGGGAGAGAGGCGCAGGTCTTGTCTTCTAGGTGGCTATTGCCCCTTTCCACCCTTCCCGTCCCCTTAACCAGCGGTGCCCTCCCTTAATCGCTCACAGTAGACGCAAATGTGTTGTATATCAACACAAATCTCGTCGGGGTCAATATTCGCGGCGGCCCCATTGTTGCCAGACTCTTCGTCGTGTCCGGTTGCGCACTCATCGATCACACCCAGAGCGGAGAAAAAGCAGAAGGCTTAGACGATAGGCTTAGGGTCACCGCCGCCGGACGGGGTCTGGTCTCACGTTGCTCACGTCGGGAGTGAACCGTACGCCGCCTCGCTGCTTGCCGATGCAGTTTCCCCTCGAGCGATGCCCGAGGCTCAGTCTATAAGCTCACTTTGATCATGCCCTGCCGCCCTCCGTGCACTCATTACTACTCGGCGCCCCGCCCTGATTGCCCAGATAATATCGAATCGCCGTGGTTGCTTCGGGTGTGGAGAGTTAGGTCGCGGTCGCGTCATGCTGTCACGAGGTTGGAGGCGGATCCACGGCGGGACAGGTTTATTGGGTTCTGGAATTCTGACAATTGTTCAAGATTGGAGAAACAAATGGCGCCATAATTGTGCGGGTTTCGCTCGGAATCCTGACTTTGTAATTTACTTCTAGCTGAAGAACCCCGACGAAGAAGTGAGTTTTACAGCGATAGCTGTTGTGGGCTCTTCCCACTGCTGGAAGGGACGTCCGTTCTTGATGTTCTAGTTGTTGATGTTGTAGTAGTTGTCGTTGTAGTTGTAGTTGTTGATGTTGCAGTAGTTGTAGTTGTTAGCTAGTTGTAGTTGTTGTTGGCGATGTAGGGCTTCCGTCGTCAATGTTGCCAAATCCTCGAAAAATATCGCCAGCTGCCCGCGGGAATCAAACCTAGGTCAGATGAGTGAGAAGCGGAGGCAGTACCACTGACCTACGCCACATCTTCTTTTTTTCATTCTTTATTGCTGACCTACGCTAAAGCGTTAACAACCCGCTCTATAATTAGGATTTTTGTAGTACCCGATGCACACCACGCAGTTCTCTGAAGAAAAAAAAATAGCTGATGAACAAAATGCCTTTGTAGCACAGCCAATGTCAAAAGCTCGTGCCAGGAGACGCGCTTTCACGAACAAAAAAAAAACAAAAGCGTTCGGAACAAAGTAGTCAAATGCCTATTTTGTTCCGAATGTTGTTTTTGTTGTTGTTTTCACGCACTCCACGGTACGTTAACGCGACGCCAATGACCAACGACTTCGCCGTGACCTTCGCAGCTGTCGCTGTGACTGAACTGTAAATTAACGCAGGACTGCTCAATCATTTTTTGATTTATGTCATATCGCAATTTACGCGAAGGTTTGTCCTTCCTGTAGAATTATTTAAACAATGTTTTATTGTGCTACTTGAAGAAAAAGATATAATATAACGACGAAGAAGCCCATGATTTGCTGCTTTGTCTTGCATCCCTATTGAGATTCTTCGTAATTAAGTTCAAATTACACCAGCTTGTTTACGCTCTTACATTTTGTTCGTGGATCCAATATACTAGTCTAAAGACTGGATTCCATGGGGCGAATATGCTGAGAAAAATTGAAGAATTTGGCCCGGCGGCTTTTTGCTCTGCGTGCCGCATCAGCACTGCGACTGCTGCGTCGCGCGCAAAGCGAGCGTGCCGCCGGGCGAGAATCGTCAGGTATTCGTCGTATAATCGCTCCATGGAGTTCAACCTTTACAGCTCACTGCTTTCACTTAAACGTTCAGGCAACTCCAGAATGATTATGATCCGCTTGAAGAGCAGAGTATCCCAATGGTCTCCCATTTCGGGATCCAAGTATTAGGGGAAGAGGCTGTCGCTCTAGCAGGAGACGCGGCGGCGTGCGCAGTCGTCGTCTGCTTGTCAGCTACCGTTTTAGAACAGCGTTCGCGTAACATATATAACCATATTACGCTATATATAGCTGAAATACATACCGTTATAAGGTTTGTGATACTTTCTGCTAGTCAGACTTTAGTGTAAGCTCTTCATTCTGAGAACGGAAAGTCAGAAACATGTTCTGGCTGAAACTCGACGCTCTGCTAGGTCGCTTCCCTCAACGCTTTGGCGGGTTTTTGAGGAAGTGAACCTTTTTCCGCCAATGACGAGTTGGCTGTAAAAAATTTATGAACGCCATATTCTAGCTTTTAGTTACTCTAATAAACAAGTACATATTGTAAACTCTCTCCACCATCAATCGAGCATGACTGCTTTTTTTCTAAAAATACACAAAAGTATTCCACAGCACTATCTTGTAAATTTTTATGTTTACAAGTTTTTTGTGGTTTCATATCTGATTATGCCGTCCATCGCCCAGCGAACACGTATGCTCTAGGCGTCTTAGGCGGCGAAAGGAAACTTCATTATGCTTGTTTAACGATGAACGACAGAAAGAGAACTGAAAATGCACGGTTAATATTCAGACATGATAAGTTCATTTACATCGGTTACTTTATGGTATAACAACTGGCGCGTTGCTCGTTTGAGAAACCAAGTGAGCAGTCACGGTGAAACTGGTCATAGTGCCTCTTTTCAGCGCAAAAGTAATCCCTGATACTTTCCAATCCCGACTCGTCCTATTTTGACACCAAGGTCAGCCCGCCGTACGCTACATTCATAACTTTTCACCTTTCGATGGTCGTCTCCCCTTGAAAGTTCCTTCCCCTTTAGAGATGCGTTCGCGCGCGAACAGGTAGGGTACGTTCGGTTGAGCACCTGAGCTGCGCGGGCCATGAAACGTACATCATAATCCGCTCTCTTTCATTAGCTCTCGGAAAACAACCCTCCATGCCCTTTTCCCCGGTAATGACGCGTACGGTTCCGCGTATAATTTAGGAAGAAATAAAAACCGCTCCCTAAACGCGTATATTTCTCGATTCCGCTCTACCGCGTCGAGGACCCGCTCTTTCCCCGAAACCCCTCGAAGGAGCGAGTCCACTTGAAATCCTCCCTTCCCTGGGGACTCCCCGGGGAAAGAGCGAGGGTGAACCGCTTCTGGAGATGCAATTCGGGGATCCCGCTAATTTCGTTTGGCCGCCGGAGCTTTCGCACTTGAAACGGGTAGAGGAAGTCGAGCTCATCTCGCCGACAACAACAACAACGACAGCAAGAAAAAACTCTTCTGGAGCGGGTTCGCCTGACTGGCCTTAGAGGGGCGTCCATTTGTCTTACTTTCTCGACCCGCTAGCGTTGGGAGAGCTCTTGATCAAATCGGGAACTCCTTGGGGAAGTCTGCAAAACGAGTAAGTGCTCCTCTCACTTCAACCTTTCTCCAGTTCTCTAGGAATTTCTTTTACGTCACTTTCTTACCAAAGAAAACCTTATCTGCTTTTCTTTTTCTTTCTCCCCGAATCTTCGTTCTACTATTTTGCTTGAGTTAAGCCTTTTTTTATAACATGCTGACGGAAACAGTATCTTACTATGACCGGTTTCTACGTTACCTCTGGCGTAGAACTTTCTACATCATTAGAAAACAAATATCACGAGAGCTTAATGGAACGTGCGATAAAAATTATCGGTTCCTGATGTTTTCCACTGAGCCCGACATAACACTATACAGCCGCTATCTATTCCGTTTTATATATATACATTGCAAAACCCATGATTTCTGCTCGTAGTTTATAGATCCCTCAGGAATTTCTAAACTACGAGCATAAATATTTTAACCTATGAATATCAAGAAATTGGAATTTTCACGTGACCTTACTTGCAGTCATGATGAATTTATTGGCACTCTGGAACGAAACTTAGAGCCGAAGAACAGAGTGACTCATGTCTCTCGTGCAATTACATATCTTGTCATGTTTCGGATTTTGCTTTAGGATAGCAGTGTCAATGCAGAGCGCAAGTTCGTCAGCTACCTGCGCCTCGAGAATACAATATCCTCTGCGCGGACAGATTTCAAATAGTTTGAATGGCTGAATGGCCAGCAACCTTGGGTTTTCCCTATTGGATCGGGAGGGGTGGGAGGCGCCGCTTATTGCCATAGAAATTGCTTTTATCAGGCATTGATCGGTGGCCGAAGGGCGCGCCGTAGGTTGTTCGGTCAATGCAAGTGTTTGCTCAATATGTATCGCAGCTTGTTCTCTAAACATTTTTAGAGCAAAAATATGTTTCGGCAAAATTACATTATTTGAAGCGTCTTCATTCACGAGTGCCTAAATAAAACAGCAAAAGTTGATGAGATCTCATGCAACTTATAAATTTGTGGACAACTCAAATCTCTAAATGTAATGCAACCTAAAGTGCCTTTATGAGCAGGTGGTGTAACCAGCAGATGCTGATGAGTTATGCAACTTCAGAATGGTAATAGCCTGGTAGGATTTTTTTTCACAGTACGAGCACCTACAAGAAAACGCAATAAGATTGGAAATTGAATTTACCAGCTGTCCCCAAAATAAATTTAAGGTATAAAATGGGCAGCGTAAATCAGTGACTTCGCGTTCTTAGCGGAAACTTCCTCAAATATGTCCTTATGATCACACCATCGCATTAAAGTTTTATGTCTCTACTTCAAATATGCAAAACAAAAATTACTTGCAAAAATGTCTTGTGCCGTAGTCAGTTAATTTCTTTTCCTAATCGGAGTCGAGATTTGCAATTTTAGTGCGCGAATGTGACCAGTCATAAAAATAGTCGAAAAATAGTCATAATCCTGAGTCATGTATCAGGACTCTATACTCGTGTCTCGACGTTTCTGATATCTGCGGGCTATTTTATTGCGGATTATAAGGTTTATTTTGGGACTCCCGGTAGATAAAAATGGAAAGTTTCATTCAAACACTCACAATGCTTTATTCCTGAACCAACTCAATCTTTGGCCCTCTATAAAACGTAGCTAGAGTATTTTTTTTTTCGAATGAGCGCACTAAAAAGCTAGCTATTTTATTGGTGAACATGCAGTCATATAAAGGACAAAAATAGTTCCATATAGATCAAGTCATTCTCATGCACACTGATGACCAATGCAATAATTTGACTCCATTACATAACTTTTCACTGGTGTAGACTCAACTAAAAAGAGCAACAGCCTACTCATGAAGGACTTTCAGGGCTCTCTTGTTTTTCTTATTCATATTTGTGCAAATGGGTTCAAGTTTTTATGAAGGCATTGAACAGGACATTTAGCAAATTGTCCCCGAACAATGTGTAGCATGTCTCACATACATAAATGTTAGACTGGACAACAATCTGCCGCTTCAGCTCCAGCTTGACATTGCATGACAACTCAAACCACAGTACTTTAACCTGATGATCGAACTTGCTTGCAACAGTCTCTCCAAACTTCCTCACATTCTGCAAATGAAAACACATACGAGCTTAATCATACTTCTTTGACGCAAACAAAACATCATCACTTCCTGTTGGGGTGTCAGAAGTAACTTTTGCAATACAGTCTTTGTGAGGTAGTTAGGCGCATGCCCATCCCGTCGGCACCATGACAGAACAGCGCACGACAAAACAGCACGCGTAAAAATAGCACGCGATAAAACAGCACAGCGACAGAAGAGCACGTGCCAAAACAGCACGGCGTTAAAACAGCACAGCGTCAAAACAGCACAGTGACAAAACAGCAGAGCATCAAAAGGGCACAGCGACAGAAGAGAACGGCGTCAAAACAGCACCGCGACAAAACAGCACAGCGTCAAAACAGGACATTGACAATATAGCTAGGGTTTGGCGTTTTCGGTATTTATTATTTGAAAATTCGGCGTACATTTTTTGGTTTTTATCCCAAACAGAAGTTTTTGGTTTATTGCGGTGAATATTTGTAGACTCCTAAACTTCTCGGTTCTTCTCGATTTATTGACGAAAACCAGTATACTGACGAAAATTCAATATTTAAAAGCGTTTCTTTAAAATGTATCGTGAGTAAACCAGGTACTGGTTTTCTTATTGGTTGCTGTCTGTGGCAGCCGACGCGACCTGATCCGACATTATCGTCGTGTGCTCGTTTTTGTACAGAGGAAGATCATGAGCTTCACTACCACTTCGGTCGGAGAGGCAAATATCAAAATCCAGAAATTTGCAGGCATTGTACAGGTACGGGTGTGACCCCGGGTTTAGGGTGAACGGAGTATATAGAGATTCCAAGGGGAAAACGTTTTTCATGGTGCCTCAATTAGCATCCGTATGTTCACGTGCACGCGCGCATGTTTGTGTGTGTGTGTTAACGTGAAGGTGTTTACGCGTGTGGGTGCGCATGTTCGCGCGTATGTAAAGGTATGTGTACGCTTCTGCGCCCTTGTGTAGGCGTGTACGCGTGTGTGCGCGTGTGGGTGCTTGTGTGAGTGTGTGTATGCGTGTGCGTACGGGCGCGCGTGTATGTATGTGTTCGCGCGTGTTTGTGCTCCTGTGTTTGTTTGTTTGCGCGCGTGGGTCTCCATGTGCCTGTTTCCGAGCGCGCGCGTGCCTTCATGTGCGTGTGTCTATTTTGTGCGCGTCTATTTGTGTGCGTGCGTGTGGATGTGTTTTCGGACCGCAAGGAACATCCTACGCAAGACGATCGCCCCGGGCGAAAACCGTCGACGCATTAGAAGGCGAGTGCTCCGAGTCTCAGATGTATGTCGTGCACAAACGCTTGGGCGGCTAACTGGAGCCCTCCGTCAACACTCGAACGCGTACAAGAAGCCCCTTCGCTTCCGCTGCAAAGAGCTCCTCGCCGATGTTATGCTCGAGCTACGCTGACGCGCAGCAAAATCGAAGCCCCGCTGACGTTGAACTCGTTCGTCCGCACGCACTTAGGAAGGATATTGAAGGAATGAGAGCGAACTGAGAGCAAAATAAAACAATCAAGGACGGCAAAAAAAAAAATAGAGAGAGGGTGCGGGTGGAATACATGTCTTGGTGGAAAATTCTAGATAGAGGATGTGAAGAGAAGGATTGCAAGTCAGGGGGGTTTTCAATATCTGAACCACCTGTTTCGTAATCGCGCATTACAACCTTGACTGAAAGTACGTTTCACTTTTTTTCAAGTATATATTTTAAGTCGGTCTCTTTACAATCTAATCAACCAAATATGCGTACATATTCGAATCTCCAGTATTTGCATATGCTTGTCTTCTCCAATTAGGTACATTTTACTCAATACCAGCCGTGAAGCGAGGGCAGGCGTGGAACACAGACCTGATACACAACATAAAAATACTCAAGAGACAATAGTAACGTTTGTCTTTTGGACAGACAAATGCACTGGTGAAGAGGCCGCACTTCGGCAATGAGCAGCACATGTAGAATGTTCCTTCGATTGATACGTATGCATCTTAAAAACAAAGACGGCTCTTCACACAATCTATCTAGTACCCCATTGGTCGAATATTTTTAGTCTCACAAACGGAGCTTTATCAAACGCACGTCTTCTTACCTCATTTCTGCTTTCAAGTTCGGGCTATTTGTTTCTATACCTCCATAGGTTGTTCAATAAGTATCCAAGCTTTGGCAAGAACAAAATTAATTTATTCATCTCGTTGTTTAAAACCCTAATTCCCTTCAAAGTACTCTCCTTTTATTGCCCTCACTTCTCCACTGGTCCTGTAGTTGTCCGAAGCATTTTTGAAAAGTCGTTTACAGAGCGCAGCTATTCACACGATGCATCTTGTTGGCGAATCTTGTGTCGCGAAGCTAGGTTTCGGGAAACAAATTCCCCGTCTGAACGCGACCGAAAAAGTGGCGCGCCTCCGAAAAAAGTGGCGCGTGTTCCCCGCTTCTGGAGCAATTTTTCGCCGAAACCTCAGTGAGGCCTGTCAATCACCCGAAGAAGAAACGCGGACGCTGCCAACGGCCGCTCGACTTGGCTATGACGTCTGACCTTCGAGGTGGAGCGAGCTTCGCGAGGGGTCTGATTTTTGGCCGATTCCGTATCCGAGCCGAAGACGAAAGAAAACAAACAAACATGGCAAGCGACAAGCGGAGAAGCGGTGCGTATGGGCGATCAGTCTTGATCCTACTTGGTTGCGGGTGTGTAAAGTTGGTGGCGTGGCGCAGATTCATCAACAGTCGAGACGAGTGCAAGCACCGCAGACAAACATGATGGCTGGGGATAACTTTCTTTATTAGCGGTTCGAAAGTGTCCGAAATGCTTCGAGATCATCCGCCTGTTTTTTGACGTTCGCGGTCTTTCCCGGGTTTGGCAGGACTAGTAAACCCAGTGAGCCGAATTCTACGAAGTTGATTGCGTGGTATTAATAAAGACAGACTGTCTGTTCACACTGAGCATACTTCATATCATTTTGATGCGAAACGCTTGGTATTCCCGGCGCAGATGACAAGGTTTGCCGAAATTTTCGTTAGTCAATACGTCACAGGTTTCGAGCGTCAGACTTCACGTGTGAACAGGCCGATTTCGCGAAATCTTGGTTTCGGCAAACTGTGGCGCGTTGGAAAGATGCATCGTGTGAATAAACCTTTAGGCGCCCGTTTCCGGCTTGAGCGGCGTCGCCGTTGGCGTCGGTGTCGATGTAACCATGTGTTGCATTATGGGACGTTTCCCCTATTCACGTCACACGCGAGGTCACGTGTGACGTCGTGGGGGTCACGATTGACGTCACGAGGGTCACTAGGGTCACGAGTGACGTCACGAATTTCACCCGTGAAGGTCACGACAAAGATCACGTCCTTCACGTGAAGTTCCTAAAGGGGGAGGGAGAAGGTGGAGGGAGAGGAGGAGAAGGAAAAATTAAAGCCGTTTACAACTCCCTGTAACGCCGAATTAGAGCGCAGCTCTTGAGGAGGAGAAGGGAAGGGTACTGAGGGGAGGGTATACCCATCCTTCTTCCTCTTCACCTTGTGATGCTGCCTGCTACTCCTCCTCCCGTGCTCGCTCCTGCTCCTCCCCTCCACCCCCTTCTTCCCGGGGTCACGTGACCTCGGGGGAGGGGTCACGTCACCTCGGGGGGGGGGGGGGGGGTCACGTCACCTCACGGTTACGCCGACACCGATGGCGACGCCGACGCCGCTCAAGTCGGAAACGGGCGCCTAAGAGCTGCGCTCTAAAAAGGAGAGCGTACGAAGGAGGAGGAGGGGTATACCCTCCTCTCAGTACCCTCCCTCCTCCTCCACAAGAGCTGCGCTCTAGTTCGGCATTACAGGGAGTAGTAAACGTCTTTAATTTTTTTTTAATGGAGTTTAGCTGCGCCGTTTTATTCCGCATAATTTCTTTTTCGTGACTAAAATCGGGTTCCTTTCAGCGGCATTTTCAGCTCGATGTAGAGCCAGGAGTAACAAGGAGCCATGTCGGGTGAGCAGGGAGCATTAAAAATCACAGCAGTGCCGTGTTTTGCCAGGAAACTCCGAAACAGATGCGAGCAATAAGCTGGTGCATTCTCATGATGCAGCTGCCAAGTTCGCGTTTCCCTCCGATCCAGTCTCTTTCGCCGCGCAGCATTATCGAAACGACGGAGGACTTCCATGTAGCACTCCTCTGCGGTGTTTTGGCCTTCCGGTGCATACTCGTGCGCACCACCCCATGCAACTCAAAGGCAACGATGAACATCATTTCGACGTTGCTGCGCACATGCGGTATATTTTATTTATTTTTATTTTGGGGACGTTGAATTGTTTTTACTGTGACGACTGCGCCTTGGTTTTTTGACTCGTATCGGAAAACCCACGACTCATCACCAGTAATGACGGTGCTCAAAAATTTGGGGACGCCATTTGCGGAGTCCAGCATGTCCTGCATGCAAGACTTGGAGACGGAATTATTTTTGCTCTATTCTTAGCAACTTCAGCATGAAAATTTCGCGAAAACTCTCCGCGACGTCAAATTCTTGCTCAAAATGGATGACATCGAGCCAGTACGTATTTCCACCTCATCCGTAAGTTCTCGGATGGTACGACTGTCTTGCATAACCAAAGTTTGCAGGTTTGAACGTGGACAATGTCATCGTCATTTCTGTTATTTTAGGGCCTTCCGGAACGTGAGTTGCTCTCTACTACCGTGCGGCCATATTTAAGCTGGTTGTTCCCATCCTTAATTCGCGCAATTTCCATGCTATCCACCTCAAAAGCCTACCGGATATTTCGACTGGTTTCCACTTGAGTATCACCATGCTTGTCGCACAATTTGATGCAATATCTTTGCTCAAGCATCTCCGTCATTTCTCGGAAGATAAAATCCGCCAAACTCTGAATACACTCCCTCACTCGCACAGACCGCCTGCCAGCTATTGACGCTATCTGCGGACGCAAAAACGTTCGTGCATGCCCATGAAGCTATCCTCCACCTCTCAACCAAAAGACACCTCTTGCGACTTATTTGTTTCTGCTGAAATAATTCAGGTCACATACTTTCTGAACAGTCTTCCTATATACACCGGTTTAAGCTGAGACTACAGCCAATGCAAAAGCGCGAGCTAGCCCGCGCTTCTGGCTTTGAGACGTGCTTTTGTAGCGTTAGTGCTTGTTCTGTGGAAGAACCTTTCAAAGCCTCGACCTCGTGGTCTCGCTTGTGGCATTGACTGCAATCTCGACTCTCAACTTAACGGTGAACGGAGTATACACCATTTTATTATTTACAGGTCCTCAGCCCAGCGTGTGATCTCCTCAGCTTAGTAGGCGCATGTTCCTCGCTTCGGAAATTGAGCAAATCACGCACCATACGCACGAACACTGAAAATGAAACCGGCCAGGAGCCTCTTTTGGAATTGTATGTAGGCGTCTGTGGGCATTGTCTGTGCCCGCTATTGCAGAGCGCGAGCTCACGTTGAGCTTCCAGAACGCTTTTAGAACGTGCACTTCACACCATCAAGGTTGTGCAACTTCACGGAAGATAAGTGGAGTATCGTTTTGAGCATGCGCTGTGAACGCTGCGCTCAAGTATGTTGCCGAGGGAATACCACTTATACCAATGTGGGAAATCCTGTCATTTGATGTTAATCATGAAATTTAAACTCTCAGAGTGGGTCTGAAACTTGAAGATAGATTAGAAGGGACGAAAAAAAAGGTCACAGACCTTTGTTATGTCGCTTCTAATTTATCATCAAGCTTCCTTCCCAGTCTCAAGGTTTATGCATCACGATTAGTATGCACCAGCTCGCCCGCACTTTTGCCATTTTTTTGCCATTTGATGTGGTTTTAGGTGATATTTGTTGAATTTGTTTGCCGGAGAGATTTTAGATGTTACGCAAACGTTGGACCAAGCTCGACAAAAAAAAAAGAGTCAGTTTGTGATCGGATAAGATGTTGACCGAGGGGCTCGTGGAATCTGACTGACCCCGTCTTTGCGAAGCGTTGCGCCGGGAGGATTGGACGAGTCGGGTGACTATCTCCTTCGTCCCCTGTTTGCGAAACCCGCGACGAGACTCGAGCACAGCGGAAATGAGAAGCGCCAGGAAATGGAGGACATTCAATGCTAACTTGTCACGAGCGCAACCCACACCGCCTTTCGCCTAGGAAAAGCTTAGTTAGGTCAAGGGAGGATTGGCGACTGCACGGAGACGCGAGAAACTAGACACCGCGATGGTCGAAGGATGTGATGGTGGGTGTCTTTTTCTCTAGCCATGTTGCATCACGGAGTGATTTGGAAACTACCTCCGGACTGCGACACTGATCTGTCGGGGATTCTCACAACATCACCTGCATTTATGACGACCGCCTAGACAACGCAAAATTTGTCCTATGTATGTTTATAAGACACAAAAGAGTCCTGCCTTAGAAAGGCGACTTTTTCACTCGTTTTAGCATGCGCTACTTTAGAGCACCGAACTGAAAAGTCACCTCGGTGGAGCCACGCTTTAATAAATTTATTTAAGTGACTCCAACCCCCACTAAAGTTTTAATTATGACTTCCTAGGGATGCTTTGTGATTAGTTGCTTTGCGTAAGTGTTGACGCAGTTTTTGTACTCGAAGCCAACATTTTATTTATGCTGTGACTCTGCCACTGTGGGGGACTTTCGATTTGTCGAGCTGTCAACGTGACAGCTTTCTTTTGGAGACTTCCAGCATCA
>JAZHYW010049644.1:0-15672 GCA_037355805.1 Ixodes ricinus | reverse complement strand
GTTACGTATTGCTTTTGTTGTCTTGTTTCAAGGTTCTCTACTGCAGTTGTATTGACGTACGGAAATTATTCGGTACGCTTTGGAAATATTCTTACTACATTTTAAATTATTCGTACAAAGAAACTACTCGCCTTTATTTGCCTCGAACTGAAAAAAACCATTATTTACAAATCCCTATTTATTACCGTCATAATTTTTTGTTGTTGCTGGTATTGCTTTTATAAATAAAATATTCGATATGGGCTGCAAAATTATAGTTTTTCATCAATATTTTGTTTTGTTTCTATTAAACTGGCATTTTTAAAGTTTTAACCCACTTGCATTTCTAAAGATGTTCAGCGAAGGCTTCTAACATGGGTTGATAGTGCAGTTCATCTATAAATTCCGATTTCAAACAAAGTTGCCGAGGTAACTTGCAATTCACACCAAGTAAGGTATACCATATACTTATTCGTGTACCTAAACAACATGAATTGTATCGACTTCTTTTTTTGAGTTGTATATTTGCTATTGCTTGAAAAAGAAACATCAAAATAAAGGAGCTCGGCGATTCAGCCCATATTAAGAGATAAATGTTTTTGCATATTTAAGATATGGTCTTCTGAAGCATGAAGTGACACCTAATAATTTATAGCTATGAATCCCTGTTTGTTTTTAACTGAAATGTTTAGTGTGCGATCAGTATAACACGTGGTTTAACGCCAAAATGAGTATCGATATTTAATACAACTGAATGCGTCATCTACGTTTAATCAAACACTCATATTCTGTGGATAAAAATATTCCACTTATATATCCAATTGCGTCTAGATATTTTATTATAGCTGAAATATCAAAATACATTGTATAGTGAGAACAGCGTGAATATCTACTATTCTATTGAACCAAGCTCCAGCACATTTACAGCACCCAGAAGCTCACTGAAGCGTCTGCGCCACGACAGGACTGAGTGTCAAATAAAGGATGCGAACTCAGACCCACTGGTCCTTTCCATTGTCATCCGTCAACTCCGACGGAGTTGAACACGTAAACGGCGGGATTTATTTCTTAATATATGCATCAACACTCGCTACTTCTTCCACCATGCTTTGCCGCAGTTATAATGCCAAATAACTATAAACCCCAGAGTCTAAGCTTGAAAACAAATGCTCTTGGTTTAGGCATTTCTCTGTGCAAAAGTCCACTTTATGCTGTGACCTTGCCAAGAGCTTTTCCGCAAGGTACAAAACAACGTTGGCGTTGCTTTTGAGCTACATACATGCTTGAGGGGCAGAAATGATTGATAGGTGTCAGCCAGATCACCAAATTGTTTATTTTGTCCTGAACTATGTATTCTATAACAAAATACGTCATAAGGACACACGCTTGCTCGCAAATATTTATTTGGCGAACAAGCCAGACAGACTGTAGCAATACACATTACCACACCGTCCCACAGTCTGTAGACCAAGTGACCCGTCACCACCGAGAAAATCGTATTATTCTGTGAAAATCCAAGGAACGCAGAACCATCAGTTAACCCGCGCCGGTAATGCCGAGTATAAAGTAGTTGAGCCCGCCGATCACTTCTCTGCTGCACAGGGTGGAGCGCTTGCCTGCCTCGACTAAATGCCAGCCATGGATGGAGTCCCACACTAAGGGACAGTGGTTCAAGAACGACACGGCCACCGACGAACCCGGCGCAGCATCTCCTGCGAAGTGACGAGAGGGATAAAAAACGTCTCATCACAAGGGGGCTTTAGCGTCTGGGGCGGTAGATCTTCCATCTCAGCTCTTCTATTATGTCCCGCCTTCTGATCCCTGTGTCAACTATACTGCGTTTCACCTTAAGTCTGCCATGATCTTAAGTTTGACTACAATAAGATAGAACCGAACACGCTTCGCACGAAGGGCATCGTCATGGCGCCCTCGCCTTGGTGTGTTTCCTTTCATCAGCTAGAACAATCACGTGCATAAAAAGCGCATGTTTAAGTATCATTCACTGTGCGTGGTTGGCTTAGCCGATGATAGCAAACGCACAAAGTAAAACGAACGCCCTGACGATGCCCGTTTTGTCTCTGCTTCGACGGCGCCAAAGGATCGTAATGCTGGCTGAGGTCGCGACTTGATTACGAATTAGGAAATTGGGTTTCCACGGACTGCCTATCTCGATTTTTTTTTTTTTTTTTTTTAAATAGTGGTTTTGACACTTTGGCTTTTTCACAGTTTTGTTGTCTTGTTACGTCACGCCTGTGCTCGTTGGATCACACCTTGTGGTGACGCCCAACTGTAAACAGAGTGGTCGAACATTTTATTTCTTTACCTGTTCTGGGTAGTCTTTTCTTTACGTGAAACGTTTATAGCCTAGGTGTTTAGATTGAGCGGAGCCACAAAAAGAATAATCGCCAGTTAGTGGAGTTAGCACAACAAAGTCCACTAACTCTGACTAAAACTGACTTTAACTAACTCTGACTCTTACTCTAATTCTAACTAGCACTAACTCTAAGTCTAAGCTAACTCAAACTAACTCTAAAGCTAACTTTAAGTCCAACTAACTCTAACCTTAACTGTAACTAACGCTAACACGCTCTAACTCTACTTGACTCTAACTCTAACTAATACTAACTCACCATTAACTTCACGAAACAATTGGTTTAGCGATAGTGGGGGTTAACACGTCTAGAGCTAACCAAGAACGTTTCACGTAACTACATTGTTCCCGTATTTATGACTCACATGAAACCTGACTCTCCTGGTCTTGCTTCGTAAAACTGAATCGATTTGGTCTTGAATAATGCAAAGCCATACCCATTTTTATGCTAAACCTAAATATTTAAAAGGCATAAAGAAAATAAAAATAAATACACGACCACATGAACAGAGTGTGCCATTTTAAATACGTAATAATTGTGACGGCTCAGCTGACGCGTTCCTTTGTTTCGTACAAAGAAAACAACTCTATTACACCACTTGAGTGTCCCACTTAATCTAATGTTACGTCTTGGGATACTGCGTGAATGCGGCGCTACATCAAAGCACGCGCTCGGAACATTGACTTTGAAATTAGAAAATAATTGCGTGGCCTTTATGCTTAGACAGTTGAAATCTAGTCAGCATCAATGGGCGTCTGGTGCCTCAGCTGTCGATTAGACATTTCGCCAGTGTAGTACCACTGCTAGCCTAGGGTTCTCAACGTGCATCTCGCAGTAGTGATACACGACTGCACGGCGATATGATGCTCAAACTGATCGAACCAGGCAGTCGTGGGGATTGAACTCAGGATCCTTAGGTTCTGCGGGGCTAGCTGTCCCTCCGTGCGCTCAGAGCTGCGGAGAAGGCCTCAGAAGTCCTTTGGACGGCTCGCTTTGCTACGTAAGTGAAACATACAAGCCGTGCAAGTATTTAATGTCTTATTATTAAATTGTACATGGCGATCCGAAATGAACGTCAGTGCCTGTTTTGTTGAGCACGGAACGGGCACCGCCCAGTCGAGCAGTTCTGGGGAATGCATTCGCACTACTCCGACTGTCGAATTGGTATGTCAAAGGAGTCCAGACGTTATTGGAACAGTTTAAGAATACTACATGAACATGAAGTGTTGATTGATGGTGGTCGGAACATTAAGCTGCCTATTTTCAGACTTCCCTCTATAACATGCTTTTGATATGTGAATTCAAAGGGCAACTCTGGTCCAAAAGGAACCCAAAACAAATGACTCGTATCGTTCTAGTAGCACGAAGTATGATCACAACCGAAACATTACGTCAAAGTGAAGCCGCGTACTTCGCTAAAAACTATTTTAAAGACGCGACCAGCTGATCTTTAGCGGGTGGCAAACGGGTTAGGTTTTAGTCAAGCAACACCGGGCGACACATACCGCAACACTGCCGTGACATCTCGTCGCGGTGGAGCTGCGGTCGATGCACAGTAAAAGGGATTATGGCTGGCGTAGGTTGTTGTTGAGCGGCATTATTAACAACAGCGCAAAAGGACGGGACGAAAGTAGAAGCTGCACACAGGACGAACGCTGTGGTTGATTCCGCACGTTGTACCGCGTACATAGCACCATAGTGACGTCACGACACGGCAGTACAGCTGATGATCAGTGTTGCAATCCCTCTAGAGGATAGTTTCGTTTATGCCATAGACGCCCGAAGCCAGACTGTAAGCCGTTATATTTGTAAATCTACATTCAATATCAGAAACAAATTGATACATTTTAATTCAGAGACACTGACAGAGCTGAAAACAGATTCCAAATTCGAAAATATTTACCGGAGTTGCCCTTTGACGAGGCTGCTATTAAACCACGTTCACGACGTGGTTCTCAATGCGATCGGAATCCCCTTGAAAGTCAACCAGATTTGTGGAAAATGTAGAGTATATCTTTGTGTGCTTGGATTTCAAATGTAACAAAAAGAAACTGAAATTTCGGAAATGTGTTCTTGATAGGCGCTTGAATCTGGTCATTACTCTGGAATGTTAATACCCCATCTGAAGCCCCTTATTCCCCTAATGGTTTGCTGGGCAATCTCTCGAACGTGAAGATGAGAATGACAGGTGCCAATGACCTGTATTGCAGGCTTTTCTTTGTTATATACTGCGCTTCATGCCCGTCCATTAATGAAATTAGAAGTTCGTTGTCTCCGCTATACCCTGGAGCTTTGCATAACAGAGACTTTCAAAACAAAATGTCCCCGCTAATGGTGATCAATTTACACTGCTCTGAGCGGTTCGCTTATCTTCGCCGTATTTTCGCCTTATTGTCTCTTTCCGCTCGGATTTTATGGCGACTACCTTGATTAGGCGTGTTTCAGTTTATGTTCTTTTAATGTTTTGCAAAAAAATGCATACCAATATATTCCTCTGGTATAGGTTGCTATGCAGCCATATAGCCAGTTTCAGTTTCAGCTTTTGAGCGCGAGCAAAAAGAAAAAGAAATAAACATTTGTCTCTCTACTTGTACCAACAGACGGTATAACAAGTTTAAACCAATTAAAGTAAATGGATATTGACCGAAATACTGCCAATAGGTTATAATTTTATGAAGTAACCAATTTGAAACAATATAACAGGGGAGACAGCGAAATCCCAGTCAGGGAACAGTCTTTAGAGAAGATTAACAGGCATTTATTTTATATTTGTATTTTTATATATTTTTTAAAGTTTCCTAGGTTTGCTGTTTCGTCGTGTTGGTAACGACGCAGAGAGGAGCCAACTGGGACGCAGGGAGGAGCGAACTCAGTCATGAGAAGTAGCAATAATCGAAGGATAAGAGGATGAAAAGTTGTTGGCACAATATTTTAGCTATGTTAAGACCTAGAGTTTTAGTTTTAGGGTTTTTAATTTAGTGAAATTTAGACTTTGTTGTTAGCAGCAACTATTACGGTGTGGGGTTAAGGTTAATAAGTGCGTTATTGACCGTGTTGCACAGTTTGGTTTAGTTTGGCTATGGAAGAACAATCTTAACGATGCATCAATAAGCTGCTGGTAGAATGATTTTAACAATAATGCTATAACATTTTTTTCTAGTTCCTGGGAAAGTAAACAGGTCATCTATAGCGAATGGAAATGAAGATGAAGAAGGTTGTTTCGTTATATCTGGGATTAAAGGTCGACATATTTAAGGAAATAAAAAGAGTTATTTCTATATACATATATACATGATTTATATACACTAACGTCTTAGTTTCCTAAGCTATTACCTCAATTATTCTTTATTTTATTTTTAATTGTGAGTAGCAAAGCAATAAAGACCAGACAAGAGGCTTTCTGGTGTTTAGCCTCGTTTGATTAGACCAAACTTCTGATATTCTTATAGAGTTGGGATGATGTTAAACGATCTTAATTATATCATATTACCCCTTCCGACATATTTTTTTGTTCTAATAGACCCTTTCAGCAATTCAGTCTGGCCACTTTGATCACTATCATCATCGGAAAAGTGGCATATGTCCTATACTAATGGCGGTCTTCTGTTTACTGACGAAGCGAAGAAGTTGAAGATGCTCCTAAGGAGATGATTCGAGGCCTATATATTCTATGTAGACGTTAGCGCGACGTGAAGCAGGAATTGGATGCAAGATCTGCGTAAGCGTTCATTTCTAACTCGGGCCCAATCAATCTGTTAGTGCACAGACACGGCTTCAAAGCCCCTAGATGTTTAGAACTTTATCCAGGCGTCTATGTGGGTTGGCGCTTTGTTCTGACTGCTTGCATCTTTTTCGCCACTGACACTGAAAGAGATTGAAAAGAACTGTACAGTGAGGCGCACATTCTCGTTTACCGTTGACTTGCGGAAAGAGACGGTAGCCCCATAAAATACTGCAGACCACAGGTTCCTTGCCGCCATTAGTACGGTAAAAGTTAAACTGCCATTTGAGTCACCAGATGGCACTGAATTCCGGAAAGGGTCTATTGTCATTGAAGTTGGTAAACGCGTTCTCTTACATTTTTCACTTAACTGAGAGGTTATCCCGTGATGAACGTGAAGAAGAGGGCGTTCTTTGAAGATCGAGAGGTACTGCACAATCATGTTCTCTTTTTGTTGTTGTCGTTATTTATGAAGGAAAGAAACGTATAATGTACTAAACGTTCTGTTTCTTTTTCCTTCATAGAACCAGCGTAAATGTCCTTTTTTTACCATTCCAGGATTTTTGATCAACTGCTTCTTTGGCAAGATTTCATTTTTGGCTACCTACCTGGATTGCTGGTGTTGGAAAAGTTTGTATCTATGCGGACGACACCAGTGTCTTTGTATCTGCTCGGACTGGGGATGAAATAGCTGATATTGCGAATAACGTACTAGCAGAGCTAGAACCATGGGCAAACGCAAACTTGCTAAAAATCAACACAGCTAAGACAAAGGCTATTTGCTTTAAACCTAAAAACAAATTTGTTGCAATTCCGACCAATATCATAATGTACTCTTCACCGATTGAGGTTGTTAGATCATTTAAAACACTAGGGGTGTATTTTTCCGAACATATGTCTTGGGACGCTCACGTTGACCACATCACATCAAAACTAAGTCACGTGGTAGGTTTAATGTATCGGCATTCTTATATTCTTCCGTTCAGTGTTAAACTACTTCTGTACCAGTCATTATTTTGTTCCCATCTAAACTATTGTCATTTGATTTGGGGGACGACCACAGGATTGAACCTCCAAAAAATACATCTCTTGCAAAAAAAGCTTTAAGAATAATTCTGCAATGTCGGCTATGACTTCCATACAGAACCCCTTTTTCGCAACCTGAATGTCATGAAAATCTTCAAACTCTACAACTTTAAGTTATGCATGAAATATAAAATAGAATGCAGTAAAAATAGAGACTGTTTTATTTCTCTAGCGTCACTGAAGGAAAAAAGCTCAATTTATCCAACTCGTAGTTCTGAACCCTGGTTCATTGAAAACTCCTGCTCCAACTATGGTCTTCAGAGAATCAAAATAACTCTCCCGAAGTTGCTAAATATGCTAACCCTAAAGCACATAGACATAACTACTCTTTCACCCAGAGAATTACGGTTTTATTTTTTGTGTTGCGATTGATATGGTTATACTTGAGATGCATTTGTATTGTACTTGCTTTGTTGCTTGTTTGTGAATTTTAAATCCACTTTTCTCTGCATTAACTAATATTGTATAACTTTTTATCTTTTCTTTTTATTTTTTTTTTCTTCCTTTTAATATGTATACACTGTGTGTGAACTCGCATTGCCGCTGCTGCTGAAACTTTTGTGGTGCTGGGAACTCGTCAAGCTGTCCATGCAGCTTTTTTTCCCAGCCCCCGCCATTGTAAAAATATGGTAAATAAACATTGAATTGAATTGAACTGAACATAATAGTGGGGTCTTCCTTGAAAGTGGCTTTGCGCCTCTTCCTTGCGCGACTAACCTAAAAGGAAGCTTGAAGTTCAAAACTGGTTGGAGCCTTCCTATCTCACATCGTGGGGTCTTCCTTCTGTCACATGTTTCATGTTGTATCTTGTTGTTAGATTAAGAGTCCATCTTGCCGGTGATGTAGGTATGGTATAGTTCCAATTATGCTTGTTTTTTTTGTTATTTCCTGTAAACATTTTTGTGTTACTTCTGTTTCTTTTCTTCAAGGAATATATTTTAAGTGATTTCAGGAATTAGTTTTATTATTTCATTTTAAAAAAATTATTTTGTTTTCTGAATGTATTATTTTTTGACGGCTGTTTAAGTCAAAGTTATTAATGTTGTGTTGATTAAAAATATCAAGAGTTGGCTTGCATGTGGTCACAAAGTGTTCAATATCAGTGCATTTCTCCCCACTATGGACAGTTAGTTTCATTTCTGATTTTAAATCCCTGAAAGCAAAATAGAAATCTGCCGTGACCAGTTAAGTAAGTAAGTTAAGTTAAGAAAACTGTCCATGACCAGTTAAGTAAATATGCGGAGGGAACCAATAAGGACTAGTTTGTACTGATGGGACCCATTTAAACAGTTAATTTGTGTGTCCTTCTTTCTTCCATTCGTGATTCCATCTCTGATAAGCAAGTTTTAGTATTTCTCTTTTGATATTTCTTTTAGACCGAGGTAACAAAACGTATTCACCAAACCGCCTCGTGAACGCAGCAAATTGATCTGCGATATCGTTCCCGAAAATTCCGGAGTGACTTTCAACATGATAAAAGGAAAGGGTAGGAAATGAAATAATTGAAATAATAGTTTCTTCTATATCAAATAGTAAAGGTTAAGCCACAGAGCCAGCGGAAACGCATGCAGACACGAGATGAGATGCCGATAAGATCGCTATCCTTGCGTCCGGTCGCCTTCTTCGCCAGAATTTCTAAGACAAACCGTAAGTATCACGACAACCGACAGCATGGTACGCTGGCTCCTGTAAAGCAGTTTGTTGCCAATTCGGCACCATTCTTGATGCATGGTAGGGATAAGGCGGAAAACACATCTGCCGATGACGCGTTGCCGGCGCCGTAGTAAAAGTTCTTTCATAAACAAATTGTTCCTAATGCGTCCCCTTGCAAATCGGGCACAGCCACTAGTCTCTCCCACTTAGCTTAATTATCAGCAGATTTCGTACAATAATCTGTACAATAATCACGTTCTTATGCGAAAAGAAATCTTCATCCTTATTCACTTGTGTGATGGTGATCGATGTTCGGTCCATGTAGCGCGTATCTGACTGTATTAACCTCTTTCTAAGCAGCTTCTTAATTTCTGAATATTTCACGCATATATTTTAAGATCGCTTGCTTTCTCAGTGCGATACCATATTTTTTGTGATGAAGTTTCGTTGTCGTGCAGCTCACCTACGAATACAACTTCCAACTGGCACAGGTGGCACGGGAAAAAAGAGCCAAATGTTTATTTTCTTTTTATAATTCAAATAGAACAAAAGTGGTCAGTTTCAGTATTCTTGTTAGCCACATACGCAGACCTCAAACGTTCTTGAGTATCCACAGGTGGCTACCTGATATTTTCTCACTTTCCGAGCTCCCACGTCAGTTACCGCAAAGCTAAAGTCATTCGTACGTGGTTTCTAGACAAAAGCCAGTAGGAATAAATGTCGCACTAGTTCATTTTTGTATAGTATATACTCTAAACGACTAAATTTTCGCGAGGACCTAATTGTCGCGAATTTCGCGAATCGCCTACAATTTGCGAAAAATACGTCCCGCGAACAATTCGGGCAATATGTGAACGCTATGGAAGCTACACTCGATTCGCGGAAATTAGAACCCGCGAATAATTTCAAATTTTCAGCTTTGGCCCGATTCGCGAAAATTTGAGCCCGCGAAAATTAAGTCGTTCTACAGTATATACTTTTTCTCAATTCTTTATTTTCGCTTAAGTCTACTACGTTGCGCATATCTATTCAGGTCACAGTTGACACGCGACGAAGTGCTCTCCACCGAAGCCGGGGCACAATCAATGCAACCACTTACTTTATTCAAGGTGTCGATTGATTTATTGGCCGTTTCTTTATTCCGAAATTGAGCTTAGGCTCTATTATGCTCGAAGTATTTAGACTTTTGCAGCAAAAGAAGGGTTAGGAAAACGAACGAGCTAAAAAGTGTTAGTGTCTCTTGAGACTTTCTGTAAGCATGTAAAACGAATATAGCTGCCCCTCGTGCCGATTCGCTAAACGGTGGTCTGAAAATACAGCTTTTTTAACAATTAGTTTACACTAGGTGGCGCTCGATTGGCTGCTACGTCACGGCCGCTCATTGATAATGACCTAGATATTCAGTCCTTTCTGTACCCAACGGCAAAAAGAAAACGTTATTTTGCTCTTCTTAATTAAAGAAAAACAAATCTGGTTTCAAAACAAAAACATTAAAAACCTTTCTAAAAAATAGGCTCTCGACAAGTTAATATGTCGCCGATACCCGTAAGAAAAATATTTCTATAATTCCACTCGTAAGAGACGGCTTTCACATTTGAAGAACAAAAATAAAAAATAAAAATAAACACAGACCGTTGTGTTTTGTCTTGGGTAACGCCGCATATGCCAATATCGGCTTCGCCTTGCCTCACTCGCTTGTCCCTTCAATTTGTCGTTCAATGACGGGTTTGACGCATATAACGGGTGAAGTTTGAGATGATGACAAGTTTCAAAAACAGTCTGTTGATAGCCTATACTGAGAACAAGCATAAATGTCATGGTCATTGCCGGACAGGGAGTGAAGAGGAAAAAGAGGACGGAAGGGGAAGAAAAAAAGAGGATGAAAAGCTCGTGAGAGAGGGCGGCACGGACGGCTCGAGACAGTCGAAGTCGAAACGCAGACCATCTGGGACGAGCACCATCGACCTCCGTCGGGGTTCCCAGGCTCCGTGAGGCGAAGCATCGGCCGAGACTGGAGGACACAGCAACAACCTCCGGCGGGGTGCCCAGACCCCGAGAGATACGATTGCGCTGCTTCCAAACGCTCGAGGCGCCGGCCCGTACGAGGTCGACTCAGCTGTGCGGGAGGCAACCGGCGACAACAATCGCAACCCTCAAGTACCGGACTCCGTCCTACTCGCTGACCACTCGGCTACCCAAGTGACTGGCTGCTCGACTCGAACAACTGACCGACTGCCCTCCGACTCTCTGACCACCCGACCACCTCGCTGACTGCCCGACTGCCTGCTCCCTCAACCAAACAACGACGTGCGCGTTAAGTAAAACTTTTGTGCTCAAATAACTCTAACGTAATTAGCATTGTACATATTCTTCTAGTTCAATCTCCTTTTGTTGCCCAGTGAAAGCTTATATAACGCATCCAAATTGTCTCCGTGTGATTACTTAACAGCTCTTAATCACAACGTACATGACAATTTGGCGTCCGCGACAGGACGGAGACACTTTGGATCGTTAAGAGGTATTTACAAAGCAATGGATTTAAAAGATATTGTAGAAGTTGGCAAGGCATTGGGCCTCCTGGCCGATGAACTGAAAGTGTGGACAGAAGAGAAATATGCGCATGAACAGGAGGAAAGAGCCGCTGAGAGACTCGCGACTAGGGATAAGGCAGAGAGGGAAGAGAGGGTGTTGCAGTTGCGTTTAAGGCTAGCTGAAACGGCGGCTGCGGCAACCACTACCGAGGCCTCAGAGGGACATGGCAACGGGAGAATGAACTCCGCTCATCTCTGTCCCCGGAAGCTCATTCCTCCTTTTGACGAAAGGAGGGATGATCTCGACGCATACTTGAAGCGTTTCGAATGCATCGCTGGGGGAGAGGAGTGGCCAGAAGCGAAGTGGGCGACAGCTCTGAGCATGTGTCTTACAGGAGAGGCGCTGAAGCTGTATGGTAGACTATCCCCACAGGATTCCTTGAGTTATGAAGCAACCAAGAAAGCTCTTCTTGATAGGTTTCGATTCACAACAGAAGGATATAGGGAGAAATTCAGGAGTTCGAAACCCGAAGAAGGGGAAACGGCTAGTCAGTACGCCGCCCGACTGCAAGGTTACTTTGACAGGTGGATGGAGGTAGGAGAGACGCCTTCAACGTATGAAGCGCTGCGAGATAAGATCTTGACAGAACAATTTATGTCGCAATGCCACGCGAGGCTCACTGTTTTTTTAAAAGAGAGAGATTGTAAGACGCTTAAATCAATGGTTGAGGCAGCAGATAGATTTCTGGAGGCCCAACAACAGAAGAATCTATCCACCTTTAGAGATGATCCGAAAGTCGCGTCGTCCAACAGAGGAAGCTCAGAACAGTCAGCGTTTCCTAAGCCGAAGTGTTTCTTATGTGGAAGGCTAGGCCACAAAGCGCCTCAGTGCCGAAGCGGGTACAAACAAAAGATTCCCTCTTGCCCGCTCTGCCGAAGGGAAGGACATGACGCGAAAGATTGTCCCAAGAAACGTCAAGATAGGCCACAAGTATCGTGTTTTGTTGATCCGGTACCAGATGAGAGCACAGTGACCTCACAAGTGCACACCGCAGAGCAACTAAACCCTCCGCCCATCCAAGATAGCGAGACTGTGCTAATTAGTGCAGTCCATGAACAGACGAGACAGATCGAAGCTAACAACATGCCTGTCGTACGTAGGTTTACTAAACCAACGACCGGTCAGTGTGCTGCGCGATACAGGCAGTAACACAGTAATCGTTCGAAGTAGCCTAGTGGAAGATGCCAATCTCACGGGTAAAACGGGCGTTGTGATTCTCGTAAATGGCGCGCCATTACAATTGCCAGAGGCAAGAGTGAATCTCTGCTCCCCGTATTTTACTGGAGATTTACTCGTGAAGTGCATGGACGCACCACTCTACGACGTCATTGTAGGAAACGTTGAGGGAGCCCGAAGAGCCGATGAACCAGATCTTAATTGGAATGGACGAAAAATGCAACCAATATCGGGAGAGAAGACTGATACCCGAAAGGACTCGATCGGTATGAGCAAGGTATCAGCCGCACATAGATTGATCCCATCGGATAAGACGAACGCATCTAGCGAAGTAAAAAGGGAAGAAGTGACCTCTGAGCTACTAAAAGAGAGGCAGAAATCTGATGACACGTTGCAGGTCTGTAGAAACAAAATAGGTCAAGTGTATAACACGAAGGATGGGTCGAGGTACTACTTTTACATCTCGAAAGGAGTACTCTGCCGACGATTCGAACAACAGGGTGGAAAGTCGTTCAAGCAAGTGGTCGTCCCCACCCCACTGAGACGTTATGTTCTAGAGGTGGCGCATGATAGTGTGATGGCGGGCCACCAGGGGATCAAACGAACCATTGACAGAGTGTTAGAGGCTTTCTATTGGCCAGGGGTCCAAGCCGACATTAGGAGGTATGTCAGATCATGCGATACGTGCCAGAGGGCCACCCCGAAGGGGAAACTTAAAAGGGCACCACTTGGGCAAATGCCAGTGATTGACACTCCGTTTGAGAGGGTCGCCATCGACCTAATAGGTCCACTCCCAGTTACCTCAGATAGCGGAAATCGGTACATCCTTACGATGGTGGATTTTGCAACGAGGTATCCCGATGCCGTTGCGTTACCATCTTGCGATTCGCGCGCCGTCGCGGAGGGATTACTAGAGATTTTCTCCCGAGTGGGTTTTCCACGGCAGATCTTAACTGATCAAGGCACAAGCTTCACATCCGGCTTGATGCAAGAATTGACAGAACTCCTATCGATTCAGAGATTAAAAACCACACCCTATCACCCGATCTGTAATGGATTGGTTGAGAGGTACAATGGCACATTGAGACAGATGTTGACCAAGATGAGCCAGGAGAAGCCGCGCTCTTGGGATCGGTACCTAGCACCTTTGCTCTTTGCGTACCGCGAGGTGCCTCAAGCTAGTTTAGGCTTTTCCCCGTTTGAGCTCATTTACGGCCGCCATATTCGAGGACCATTGACGATCCTAAAGGAGGTATGGACTCGAGACGAACTAGGGACCAGCCTCAAGACGACGTACGGATTCGTTCTTGACCTGCGCAGCCGTCTTGAGAAAACAATGGAACTGGCTCACAAAAACTTAGCCTCAGCAAAAAGATATCAAAAGAAGATGTATGACAAGAAAAGTGGGAAGCGAGACTTGAAAGTAGGTGACCGTGCCCTGCTGTTAATACCTTCGAAGAAGAACAAGCTGCAATTGCAATGGAAGGAGCCCAATAGTGTCTGTTGGACCAACAGGCAAGAAAAGGCCTTCCACGAGTTGAAGAAGGCACTATCAGAGGGACCGATCTTGAAAGCACCGGATCCCACCAGGAAGTTTGTGCTTCGAACTGACGCTTCAGATAGTTGTCTCGGAGCTATGTTAATGCAGAAGCACGAGTCGTTTTTGCATCCCGTCGCGTGCGCTAGCAGAAAACTGCTACCCAGGGAGAAGAACTATGCCACCGTTGAAAAGGAAGCTCTAGCTTTGGTCTGGGCCATTCAAAAGTTCCATCTTTATCTGTATGGCAAGAAATTCGTAGTTCAAAGCGACCACCAGCCTTTGCAGTATATAAACAAAATGAAAGCTTCAAATAGCAGGCTGCTGAGGTGGAGTTTGCTTTTGCAGGAGTACGAGTTTTCAGTTGAATATATTAAGGGAGTTGACAACGTGGGTGGTGACTACCTGAGCCGTGTGTAATATTCATAGAATAGTAGTGGCTAATGGCATTATCTAAAACGCTGAGTCAAGTTACAGCGAGGTGTCTGATTTCTGTATCAGTGATACAGAAGAGAAGTAACTGGCCAGTCGTACCCGCATTGCCTTTCTCATGTTTTTGTAATTTTTTGGAGTTGGTACGGCCTTACCTTTTCGGTCTCGTTGATGACTTCAGTTGAAAGGTTAGTGTCGTAAAATATTTCAAAGTTAAATATAGCGTTTAAGGTGACATTGTACACAACCTGATTTGAGGCAATTTTGATTTGATTTATTTGCGCGAATTATGGATTTTGAACTGAGTGAGCGCACCGGGCTCAGTTGTGTCTAGTTGTTTGACACCGAACTGAAACATTTGTGCTGAAATGCTGGACTCTGTGCATTTTTGTGTCCGCAATCGACGCACGTGGTTTAGCTTTTTTTTTCCAAAAAGAAAAAAAAACTTGAAGAGGGGGCCTGTGTCATGGTCATTGCCGGACAGGGAGTGAAGAGGAAAAAGAGGACGGAAGGGGAAGAAAAAAAGAGGATGAGGAGCTCGTGAGAGAGGGCGGCACGGACGGCTCGACACAGTCGAAGTCGAAACGCAGACCATCTGGGACGAGCACCATCGACCTCCGTCGGGGTTCCCAGGCTCCGTGAGGCGAAGCATCGGCCGAGACTGGAGGACACAGCAACAACCTCCGGCGGGGTGCCCAGACCCCGAGAGATACGATTGCGCTGCTTCCAAACGCTCGAGGCGCCGGCCCGTACGAGGTCGACTCAGCTGTGCGGGAGGCAACCGGCGACAACAATCGCAACCCTCAAGTACCGGACTCCGTCCTACTCGCTGACCACTCGGCTACCCAAGTGACTGGCTGCTCGACTCGAACAACTGACCGACTGCCCTCCGACTCTCTGACCACCCGACCACCTCGCTGACTGCCCGACTGCCTGCTCCCTCAACCAAACAACGACGTGCGCGTTAAGTAAAACTTTTGTGCTCGAATAACTCTAACGTAATTAGCATTGTACATATTCTTCTAGTTCAATCTCCTTTTGTTGCCCAGTGAAAGCTTATATAACGCATCCAAATTGTCTCCGTGTGATTACTTAACAGCTCTTAATCACAACGTACATGACAA